>CALNHX010000787.1:0-285823 GCA_940337035.1 Agriotes lineatus
TATGTTTATAGTATTTCAAATTTAACAATTTGAAATTGTTTTAAAGGACAACTTCAGAACTAATAATAAATCAATTGGCCTCATATACTTGTACGTTACAAGAATGTGAACATTAATCTAAACGGTCGAATGAAGTGGACTAAAGTGATATTTTTATCAGTTGACTAAAGTTTTATGATTAATTTTTAGTTTTTGAAGTCTAGAAATTCTTATTTGGGCAAATTTAACAACTTTCAACTGGCGGATTAACGGCAAAAATAGATTTTCTGAGGATTGCCGGCCCTAATTGTTATGAATAGTTTAGTCAAAATGACTTAAAGGAACGCACTTAGTTTTTGTAGCTTAATCTTTTCACATTTTGTATTTAGTTATTTATTCACTACAAATTCAGAAGTGTAAATCAATTAAGCACAATTAATAAATTATAATGTAAAATTAAGTAGTGCATAAATAAAACACTACTGTATAAATCACTAATTTCTAATGATATTAGTTACTCTATGGAAATTTAGAGAAATTAATATCTACTAAGGATGGGTTTTTCTAACAAGTTCTTAATATCTCGTAGTCGTGATATATTTCCTCAATCGCGAAATTTACCGTATGCATACTTGTTCCGTTTTCATAACTTATCCTGTATAATTCAAAAAGGTTTATTACAAAAGTTGGAGTCTGAACCAGGTAATATCTTTCATCAACCTTTCCGCTACTGCGAAGTAGAATTGCTATAGCAGCATGAGTTATTTTATGTTTCAACTTTGCTACAAGGTGGGTTGTGAGCAACAGTAACTAAATTTCTACAATATATTTTACTAAAGTAATATAAACTGTTTGGAATGTTTAAAATTGCGTTTATAAAATGTTATAAGGAAACTGTAAGAAAACATTATGTCTTCATTTATAAAGATATTTTTCTGATAATTATTGTAATAAGTACTGCATTTTAGTAGAGCTTTGATAAACGAGATATGCAGAGAGGTATACAAGGTTTAATTGATGTGGATATAAAAATCCACATACATAAAAATCGTTTTATTACTGTTATAGTAAAAACCATCTTTCATATTCTGCTGTTTCATTTAAAAACAAACATATTAAAGTAACAAATATTAAGTTTCTTGAAAATGTTTTGCCACCGTAACAACAAGAATACCCATTGTTTCAACAATTTCTTTCAAATCAGTTATAAATTCTTAAGTATTTACTAAGATTAAATTAATTTACTGCGATTTAAATATCAATTAGAAAGACTACGACAAATAGGAATAAAAAAATAGAAGCTTGATATTTATTTGCATTGTTCTATATTACACTGTACCCTAGCGTTGTGCACTTATGTTTATAGCTTGTAAGTGGGGTTTGTTAAATTATAACATTGTAATCAGCACCCTTTTTATAATTGTTTATAATTTGTGACTACTACTCTTTCATCTTTAGTCAATATTTTCTTGTATTTGATGTAAATATTTTTTCATCCTGCTTGATTAGAAAATCGAATTTTACCATCTCCATAGAGACGAGAAAGTGTGCGTTTTTAAGGCTAGCCCTGCAAAACAACTCCCATTGGCTAGGCAAGAAAAAAAACTCGATGTTTTCCAGTAGGGGACGCTGCAATAATCTGTCAAACCAATTTTTAAAAAAAATCGCGTTTATAATTAACCTTTTTGCTTTAAATAATAGCTATCCCCCTTTTATAAAAATATTTGCTCAATAAAACTTAATTTTAGCAATGTATTCGTTACATTTTTAATATAAAATAAACATCAGATATTTCTGTAGAAGCTTATATCTAACTGTGGGTAGATGGCGCTGCAGTTACAAACGCTATTCGATTTGCCAACATTTGCACATTGTTTTATTATTGTTGACAGCTCTGTCAATTTCAAAATAATAACCTGTATGAGAGCTATGTTGAAAAAATTATTGCAGGATGGTGTTGTAGGATGAAAAATAATGTGTAAACCATGGACGGTAAAGTAATTTTCCAGGCTTCAAGAAGTGTCCAGGCTCGCTAAAGCTCGCCTGTCCATTTCTTCTTTCAGCCTGGAAAATAATCACTTTACCGGCTAGGTTTACAATATACTATTAAATATCTTGTATATTTTCTTTGTAATTCAATATTTTTAAAATTTTTACTGGTGTTGATTATAAAGCATGTCATGTGGCAATTTTATTTAAAAAAAAATTAAGAGCTACGTTTTGAATTATTGTATTAGTTTGAATTTCAAACAGAAGCTCGTTTATAAGTAACTATTATTTGGTAATTGCGTTCCTGAGCAACTATTATTAATATTTTTTATGAGCTATCACATGAACGGGGGGAGTTTTGAAAAAGAAGAAATGTTTAGGTGTATGTATCGTAGGATGTTTTAATGTAGCGCTATGCAATGTGGGATTAAACCGATGATAATAGGTAATAATTAGAAATGAATTATCGCTTATAGAAAACCATAAGTAACATTTACAGTAACATGGATCTATAAAACAATTTTTTAAATGTTCAAAAGTAAATGATTATTTGTAGCTGGTCCTTTTTAATTCTACTATAGTTTAGAGTTAAGGTGAATCTAAAATGTGGAATAAGCGTTCCAATTGAAGATCTTTTCTTGATACACTTTTAAAATTTAAAAATTCTGTTTATTCGGTAATTTCTAGATATATACTCCACACATTTTCTTTGATGGAACAAGTTTAGCTCAAATGTTATACTATTCACCATACGCAATATCACTCTCGTTCGCTTCTTCCAACAGATAATAAATATGAAGTACTGTATGAAGAACATACATGATTTTAAAATGCAGTGTCTATATTTGTACGTAGCACAAGTGTCTGTAAATAATGTACCTATACCTATTTTAATGCCTCACTTAAAGAACTAATATTAGTAAAACAAATCAAGCTATTGTTGTTATTAGCATTACAACAATTGGAAAGATGTCGTTAAGGTTTTATTTTCATAAATAGCAGAGGTATTGTCTAATCCTAAAACAAACGAAAGCGTCTCACCACGATTAAATTTCTTCGTGATTTGAAAATTTCTTTTTTGATACTTCTTCCTATTTTATCCAATAACAGTTTTGGGGCGGTAGGCTATCATATATAAAAGTGAGCGAAGCTACCGGGCTTAGGTTCGAATCTTATAAACTCTAATATTTTTGTTACTTATTTATTTACTTAATCTAAAGTCTTACTACCTTTAGGTGTAAGATTACCAAGTTGAGTTGATTTTGGCTTTCCAATAATTCATGTTATGAGCTAACTGTTTAATTTCTTTCCATTGAATGTTTCTCTTCTATGCCGCTTGCTTTACTCAAGTATTTCTAGGTCTGCCTCTTCTGTTCCTGTCTTGTGTTCTTCTTTCGTATTTTCTTCTTTGCCATTATGTTAATGATCCCAGCCAGTCTAGTTGTCTTCCTGTATTTTTGTTATTATCAGTTTTATCTTTAATTGCTCCCCGAAGACTTATTGTTACTAATGGATGTAATTCACATTAGTAAGCGTTTCGTTTGACTATTATTTATTTTATTACAAGCACTGATGCAAATGATCAATAAAGACAGACTGAAGAATTTGTCTAAGATGAGTGGCGCAGAAGGAAGTAGGTAAACCATCCAGTCTATCAATTAATTTACATTCTACCAAGGCAGTCTATATTGTTCCAGACCATGACACTGGCCCTATAAAGTGACCTCTGGAAAGGCCTACCACAATCTGGCAACATGGCTTCGTCAACCTTTAACCAAAAATTACTAGCTTTGGTCACTAAGTGAACAATCTGTCAGTGCACTGTCCCTGTCATTCTGATACATGTCAGTTAAAAAGATCTTTAAAATTCCTGCTATTTACATCATAGTGCATTACTTCACCGTAATATTCGTTTAAAAAAATTTTGACTTCATCTAAAACAGTACTTTTTTCAAATAACTTACCTCGAAGCTAGTGGTATTGCAGTCGGAACAAGTCTCTTCATCTTATCAACCTTTATATCGGTTTTTTAAAGTGCTTTTCGCAAACAACACTAATCTTTCGAATATGCCAATCGTCTCAATTCAAATTTGTTACCATTTTTGTGCCACTGTTTCATTCGATGAAAGTTTGAACACGCTAATATATGGAGCAACTAATGAGGAGTAGTTAATTTGACTTGCAGCTTGGTACGCAACACTTCAAAAGCATTTTTACAAGCGATGTGAATTGTCTTATCAAAATAGTTTATTAACGTCAAATATATTTGAAAGTTTTTAAAACTTAATGTTCTGAAATGGCCTAGCAATAGAGCCAGTGTCATGGCCTGGAACAATGTAGACCGCTTTGATTATACTCCTATTACATTAAATATGACAACAGAGATATCACCGAATAATGGCATTTTTAATAGATACAATGTCCATCATTGCGCAGCTTAAATCTCTTCCCTTCAAACAATTTGGGCGCCAGCATTAATTTAACTTTTAACATTTTGTGCGGGGTTCTCGAAAAAACAACGCAGGGTAAGTAATTTCTCAAGAAAGATTCATTTTAACTTAGTTGTCATGTAATTTTCGTGCAAATTATTGCAGTTAATTAAATAAAAACCTTAATTCAATTAATTAATGTTGAAGCTTTCGTCTTTTTCTGATCAATGAATCACAGATTACTATCAAAAGATATCTTTGCACATATCTCGGTTATTTATAAAATAAAGGTAATAAATCTTCTATCGGAAAAAGATAAAAAGAAACTCGTTTTAATACTACAACCGGCGTTGTTAATGTGTATTTAAAATAAACAAAAAACTAAGTTGTGTTCTATCGAAAATAATGAAAAGAATAATATTTAAAATCAGTTTGACTGTTTAAATAAAATTATAGTGCCATAATAGTTAATAGTTTTGTTCTAACTAAGAAAATAAAAATCGAAAGTTTTAATTTTTTCTACCGAACTTGAAAACTAAAACGGTTAGCTCCAATTTATTATTTGAATAACTTTCAAACAAAATAAGTAATTCTATATAAATTCCCTATGTAACCTTTGTAACATCTGTATATAAAAGATATATATGTAAAGTACATTTTTTTTCTATAATAATTTTCAAGGTCAGCTTTCTAGGGGATAAGTTGCATTCCTGCAGGGTCTCTAGTTTTAATAATGTTGATACATAGGTTTTTAGTTCTTTTTATCCACTAAAAAAATGATTTGTTATTTTGACAGATATGTCATAATAGTGGGTAAAACTAACAGCATAGTAAAATATTGCAAATTTATTAATTATTAAACTTACAATATTTGAAAATACTGAACGTTTGATTCTATGTAAAAAATGAAATTTGTCAAGAGTTCAAATTATATAACTTTGACATTCAAAATTGACACATAACCGTAATTTTGAAAAAGTTCTACCAACACGAGGTATAAAAATTTCCTAGCGTTTTACTCACATATCTACCAACACTTTCACAGTTATTATAGAAAAAAGTACTTTATTAATTAAATAGGTACTGATATCATGCAGTAATACAAGGACTCTATCGTTTTTCCTATTTCGGAAAAGGCATCGAATTGCTTTATTCAGCACTTTGTACAACTTCTTAAACGAATTTGATACAATCTCGTCAAGTGACTCAAATATTCGTCCTTTTAGCGTGCACGTGAACTGGAGAAGCATTAAGAAGCCTACGAGGGTGAGATCTAGAGAGCATGGTGTTGTGGTTTGCGGGACTAATGTGCTCTCGTACTTTGCGAGAAAATCATGGATCAGAAAGGGATCCTCTTCAATCGGAGTTTGGCCACACTTGAACCTCTTGTATCACTAGTAGGTCTATGTTGGGTCTATACGTTTATTCCTTAGAAATGGTTAAACAGTTAAAAGCTGTTAACTTAAGTAATATTTGGCTTGTTATTAAATAGTAATTGTATGTATGTATTTCCTATTTTTGAATCTAGTGTTAAGATTTGATATCTAGGTAACAAATGAGGCTTGTTTAGTAAACCTTTGTAAACAAACTGAATAATAGTAGATTATATTATAAGTGAGAGAAATGCATCATTATTTGCGAGTGAGAATTTTGAATCGCGAGTGCCCCAGCACGAGCGATACAATTTCTCAAGAGCTTATAATGGCATTTCGATCACATGTGATATACGACGTTTTATCTTACAGTAGCAATTCTTGTGCCTAAATAGTTTGCGCAGTCATAATATGTCGCGAAATAAATTTATAATTAGTCGCCTATGATTTGTGATATACGTTTGACAGTACTGAAGTGTATTGGCAGTACTGAAGTGTATTGTCAGTCTATGTCAAATTCGAGGTTCGTAGGTTAGGTTTTGTTTGTTATTTGAAACAGACTGACGCAAAACTTAACCTGAAAATTACGAATTTGACATAGCTTGACAGTGCTACCAACAATACAGTAGTATAAATAATGAAAACTCACTTGTGAATAAAACTTCATTTAAGTCACTGAAAACAGTTGTATAATGTATGGCAATAGGCGCCACTGTAAGATAATAGCTATTTATTCAACAAGTGCTAAAAGTGGACGTTTATGCACGAGACATGAAACTTATAAAACGAAGCCGAAGGCTGAGTTTCATAACATGTCTCGTGCATAAACGACTTTTAGCACGCGTTGCATACAATATTTTATCTACGACCTTAACTTTACCGTTATTAATCTATAAATATCGATTTAACAAATGTTTGCATCTACGACACTTCTAATTTATGTCATAATAAATAGTAGGCCATGGGCGGGCGAATGTTTGCGAAGCCAGTGCTGTCAAGGTCAGTTACGAAATGTAATTATTAATACTCCACATCTGAGTGTATTCATTACATAACGCTTTAATTATTTCAAAAACACTTTACCTGTAACGCAAGAAGCAACTACAATAACTTTATAACTTCACTTCCAGTTCGAAATTGTAGCTTTATAACCTTACTTCACTTTTAGCACTAGAGCTAAAAGTAAACAGCTGATTTCTTTAACCACGGTAAACTATAAAATGTCACTTTTATTGAAACAAGCTAGCGCTAAAAGGCCTACTTTTAGTAGTGGTCGTAGATAAAAAATATTTCTTTCTGACTTTGGGACTTCGAACTCATTTACTCTGCTAAACTTGATATCGAGTAATATCAAATAACCAATAGGTTATGCGCCCAGTTAAACGCTGAGATATTAGTGAAGAGCAAGAAGTTACTGCATTTTTGGAGCCGATTGTTACCTTAGTTTTTGAGGTTATTTTTCTCGTTACATCGAGGTCAGCCCGTTTTTGGATATTAATTTGGATTGGGGCTGAGGAAAAGATGGACAGGATGATAGGTTATCATGGCTTCCGCACAACTTCTCTGGGGGCCAGAACCCGTAATCCCTATATCCCTGACAATATTAAGCTCTATGCTATATCAAGAAACCTTAAACAGCTTCATACGTGTCAAATAATAACACGGTTGAATTAAATAAACGTATATTGGCGAAAATACATAAACTGAACAGTACAGCTATAATATACAGACTGACTCTTAAATGCTAGCAACCTCGCTCAACAGCCTCCGAGGTGCCCCTTCTCGCTACCCCAATAAATCAGCTCTGCGCACAATGCGAGATAGGCAAAAGTTTCTACATCCTCCGGCCGCGAAATTATGTACTACTTAATTCTAAAGGATATAGAAGCTGTATTGGGCGCCTTAAAATTGTTCCGTTCGCACACTTTACGTAGCACGCACGCACCTTCCCGTCGCGTCCTAAAATAGTTTCTGCCACTATGCCTAATTTCCACAAAAGTCGACGTTTGTCAACCCCATGCACTAGCACAACATCGCCCTCTTTCACTGGGCACTCGCGCACATTAACGTTGTGATGGGCTCCTCTTAGTAACTGCAAATAGTCCTCTCGCCATCTTTTCCAAAAGTAGTCCAGTGCCCTAGTTCTTTGTTTCTACTGCTTTCTTAGCGCATCTCCTTTGACATTCCCGTTTATGGATGGTATGGTAGTTAGGCCGGGGCCTAACAAGAAATGTGCCGGTGTCAATGGTAGTGGATCCGTATGTTCACTGCCGATGTACGTCAGTGGTCGTCCGTTAATTGTAGCTTCAATTTCTGTAATAAGAGTGAATAATTCATCTCTGTTTAACAGAGATCGTCCTATAGTAGCTTTTAAGGCATCCTTCACGCTTTTAACAAGCCGTTCATAGAAACCACCATGCCAAGCAGTTCTCTCGGCTATGAACTTCCAACTGATCCGACGCTGGTTTATAAATTTGGATATTTCTTGACTATCTATTATATTACTCAATTCTTTAAATTCTGAGGACAGCCTTTTAAATGTTTTCGCGTTATCTGAGTAAATAATCCTTGGTATACCTCTACGTGCAAAAAAACGTTTCATAGCACAAATACTGGCTGCGACATCCATGTTTAAAACGAGCTCCAGATGCACAGCTCTTATTACCGCACAGGTAAACAGAAAAATATAACACTTTTGTGTAAGGCCCTTTTCTTTGAAATACAATGGCCCTGCGAAGTCAATTCCGGTTATTTCGAATGGTTTCGCCTGCCCTATTCGATCCTTGGGCAATGGTGCAAACGGCGCCGATGCTGATTTTCCGTGTAACCTCTTACAAACGACACATTTCGATAACACCGATTTTATTAATTGTCTACCTCGAATTATCCAAAACCGTTTGCGAAGTTCACAAAGAATGGCATTTACACCACTGTGGTGAACAATTCTATGAATTTTGGTAATCAATAACTTACTCAAATGTGTACTCTTCGGCAAAATGATGGGATGTTTAAGATCGAAGTTTGCTTCTAAATTCTGAAGGCGACCCCCCAGGCGTAACAGTCCGTCCTTGTCCAAAAAGGGTTTTAAAGTCGAAATACTGGAACCGCGCTCGACCGCACCAATTGTCTTCAGATTGTTGACCTCTGAAAGGTAAACCTCTTGCTGTGACTGCCTAAGTACACACCTTTCTGCACTTTCGATTTCGTCTAGCGTCAAATTTCCAATGTTTTTATTGGTTTTGCGTCTGCAATTTCAAGTAAATCGCAATACATACGCCGTTATTCGCACTACCCGATCAAAGTCACTATATCTCGTCAATTCTATAAAATTGTCCGCATTTCTACCATCTGCTTGATTTGTTAAACAACACAGTTTAGTTACTGATGCAATTTGTGGATTTACGTCGTCGATAATATCACCTGGCCATCTATCCTCGTCCTCTCGTAGCCACGACGGACCTTGCTGCCATTCTTCGGAATCCAGAAGAGCGTTGGCGGTAATTCCACGAGTAAGTAAGTCCGCAGGATT
Source organism: Agriotes lineatus (assembly GCA_940337035.1). NCBI lineage: Eukaryota > Metazoa > Arthropoda > Insecta > Coleoptera > Elateridae > Agriotes > Agriotes lineatus. Next base: position 9,300 of record CALNHX010000787.1, read on the forward strand.
CTCGCGACCTGGACAATGGTACCAGCCTTGTATGTTGTTGGACAGCGATTGGATCTCCCTTGTGCGATTAGCAACGTACGGCTTCCATTTGGAGGGATCTCCTTTAATCCAATGTAGTGCGATCAGCGAATCCGTCCAACACACTATCTTGTCAATTTGAGTTGACAGATTTTTATTTATAAAATTTTGCAACCGAGCCGCCAACAATGCACCAGTAAGTTCCAACCGCGGTAGAGTCATTAATTGATCGATACACTCTTTCAACGGCGCGACGCGATTTTTTGAACACAATAACGTTACGTTAATTTTACCTTGATTGTTATTTTCACGTATGTACGCCGCTACCCCATACGCTCGTAGTGATGCATCCGCGAAAATGTGCAGCTGGGTTTCACGCGATTCACAAGATACGAATACGCGACGCGGTACCGAAAAGTCCATTAGCTGAATTAACTGTTGGCTACATTCATGCCACTCACTCGACAGATCAGACGGCAACAAATCGTCCCAACCAATATTTTTTCTCCATACGTTCTGGAATAGCACTTTAAGTTTAATTAAGCAAGGGCCAATTAGCCCCATCCGGTCATACACGCGAGCAATCGTTTGTAACACATGCCGTTTAGTTACAATATTTACAGAGCGTATGTATTCTGCCACACTAGTTAAGTCTACACTAATCCTATCGTTCACACTACACCAATTAATTCCTAACACCTTCTTTACTCCGGTACTATGGGAACCAATCTGTCCGTTTAGATGTTGATCGCTTGTTGTCCACTTACGTAAATTCATGGAAGCCTCCCGGAAAAGCCCCACTGCAAGACATTTTAAATGTTCCGCGAACTTTCTATTATCAACGCTTATCACCAAATCGTCCACAAAGAACCCGTTTTTTAATGTTTGTATCACCTTAAGGTCGCGATCACTATTGTCGTTTAAGTGTTTTTGTATAACTACGTTCAAAAGAAACGGACTGCAAGTAACCCCGAACGTTACCCGTTTCATGCGGTAAGTTTTTAATTCGCCGGTACTGTCATACCACAAAAAACGATGAGCATCCCTTTCGTAGCTTTTCAGATAAATCTGCAAGAACGCCTTCTCTATGTCCGCCGTCATTCCAATCTGACCTACCCGAAAATTTAATAATACTTTAACCAAGTCCGGATTCAAATTAGGCCCTTTATCCAAAAGATTGTTCAATGAACTAGCATGTGGTGCATGAGAACTGGCATCAAAGACGATGCGCAACTTGGTAGTTTCTTTATCGTCACGAAATACCGGTCTGTGGGGCATATAATACACGCGGTTGTTAACACTTGAGTTTCTTTCGCTATCACTAACCAACTCTGCGTAGTCATTGTTTATCAGTTCGTAAATGGCACTGTTATATTCGCTTATTCTATTCATAACCGTTAATTTAAATTTAAGCTTTTCGGTACGTACACGAGCGCTAATAAAGTTGTCGTCTTCGATAATAGGTTCATCTTGTTTCCAGGGCAACGCAACTTCGTACCGATCGTTGCACTTCTTAACGCAGTTTCTTACGAAGTTTTCCGAAAAATCCCTTCCTTCGTCTTCTTCGTTCGTTATCCCTATGGTTTCCAAGTCCCATAGTCTTTCAACTGATGGCTCCGTGGTTGAAACTGTAGCATGTAGTACTATTTGTAAATTAACAGCAACTGTCGTGGCATCTACTGGGGTCGGTCCGTGTAACGTATAGCCAAATTTGGTATTAACGGCTACTAGATGATCACTTAGGCGAAGATTCGGTTCAGTAACTATAGACCAATAATTATCTGCGCCTATCAATAAGTTAATCCCTTCAAACATTAGCGACCGATCAGTGTCTTTAGGCACGTAATCCGCTAACTGTAAATGTTTATACTCTGCAACACTTTCACTTGGAATGTTTAAATTGTCCATACAAATTTCCGGCACTTCCACGGCCTCAATCGTTAATTTTTCATCCGTATATTGTCCCTTCAAAGTTATTAACACTCGATTATAAAGATTCGATGGTACCGGCCCATTGTTCCCGAAAGCGGCGATACTAACGCGATGTTGCCCTACTACTGGTAACCCTAAAATTCTGGAGACGTTTTCTTTTATAAACGTAAGCTGGCTACCACCGTCAAGCACTAAGCGGATTAGTTTCATCGAAGCACTTCCGTTACTCGCGTAAACACAGGCAGTTTGTAGTAACACGTTTTTCTTTATGTTTGTCATCAAACTTGACACAGATGAGGACGGCGCACTGCCGGCACTTGTTTCCGGAAGATTTATTGTTGGTCCAGTTTTGCCCAGATTAACCCATGCTGGGTCGCACAATGTGGTAGCGTGTCTTCCTTTGCATTTCCTACAACTCAAGTATCTGTTTCGGCAAAACTTTGAACTATGGGATCCTTTTGTACATCGATAGCAGCGTCCACTGGCCCTCAGTATTTCTTTCTTCCGTTCCAAGGAAACATCTGCATCGCAGCCCTCGGTCGGATGATCGCCTTTGCAAAAGAAACAGTTATTTATAGCTTTATTTTGGGTTGCCAGTAAACTTGACGCAGTTCCCTTGTAACTCTGTTTCTTGGAAGCTTCCGGCACCTTTCCTCTAAGATCTCCGTCCGGCTTCAACGCCTGCTCTAAAGCTTCCATTTCATTCTTGACAAACCTTAATAAATCACTCACTTGCCGATCGGCGTCTTCTTCTGTCGAGGCGGCACCTGACGCATTAGAACCACTTTCTTGGTGATCCAAAACTTTGCCCTTTGTTTGTCTATAAAATCCTAGACGCAATTCCGTGGGTAACGATTTCATCAGGCTTGATTTTATGATGATGTTATATTGTGACTTCGAAACCTCCAGGATCGTTAAAGCACGCATAGCTGACGTAATCAAATTATAATTTTTGCGTAATGTAACTACGTCGTTTCTGGATTTCACTGGTTCAATTTTCATTATACTGTCGAAATATTGCTCGATCAGCCGTTCAGCGTTTCCGAACTGATCCTTTAGGATACTCAGGGCTTGCTCGTAAAAAGCTTCCGACGGTGGAAATCCCTCTATTGTCTCTGCTGCCTTGCCCGTCACAGACATCCTTAAATAGTTGAATCTATCTCCATTATTCAACTGATGGTTTTCGTGAACGTTAGATTTGAATTGCTCCCAAAAAGGAATCCAACCCTTTGGACTGCCGTCAAATTTCACCAATTCCAATCGTTGCAGCTTGACTACGGGATGAGGTCGTGATTCTTCCCGCGTTTCGTTTGTTGCATGTTGCGCAGTTGCCCCAACTTGAATGGCTTCTGTGTGTGCTCTATCTAACATTTTTAATCTAAACTCAAGCTTAGACATCGTGGTTACCGCGACGTCTTCATACTCCATCTGCTTCTGGAATTCTTCTTCCAGTATTTCGGTATGGGAAGATTCTAATTGCCGGTCGATTTCCTTAAGATTGTCAGTCGCAAGTTTTAGCTTTGCCATCGCCGTATAAATGTCTTCAGCACCGTATTCCTCTGCTAGCAAACCGTTTACGTAGTTGATTGTTTTTGTTAACTGCGACCTGCACACCGTTCGTTTCACTTCCATCGCTGAGCCCGTATTTTAACCGCAGGATTTGAATATTCGCGTTCTCGTTCCACTTTAACTTCAGAATATTCGCGTTAGTGTTCAGTTTTATTTTCACTTTCCGTTCCGTTCCGTTCCCGGGTTTCGGCACCAAAATGTCAAATAATAACACGGTTGAATCAAATAAACGTATATTGGCGAAAATACATAAACTGAACAGTACAGCTATAATATACAGACTGACTCTTAAATGCTAGCAACCTCGCTCAACAGCCTCCGAGGTGCCCCTTCTCGCTACCCCAATAAATCAGCCCTGCGCACAATGCGAGATAGGCAAAAGTTTCTACAATACGAAGATGGGTTAACATGCAAAGCTGTCGTCAAGCACTGGTTGCTATTACAGCGCCCTCGCCAAAGACAGCCAAATATTGCTTGCAACTGTCCCGAAGGAACCTTCGACTAGTCGTGGGTATCCTATCTGGACACTGCACTCTAAACCAACATATGCACAGGATGAGACTGGTGGATAGCCCAAACTGTCGCGGATGCAACGAGGATGACGAGATAGCAGAACACGTTCTGTGCCACTATCCAGCTCTCGCAAGAGTCAGAGGATCCATGTTGGGGGACTTCTGGCCCGATATGGTCAGAATTAGCAACACTCCAGTTGCGGTCGTCCTTAAGTACATTCAAAGGATTGGATGGCTTGAGTGATACCCAACTTGGAGAGCTGCTGGGAGGTAGCACAATGGGCCCACTTAATGCGGCCTAAGTGCGTGTGAGGTAACTCACCCTCCATTTTTAATCCAGAATCCAGTACAAAGTCTCTTCAGTAAGAAGTTATAGGGCCTTGAAGTTCAATTGTTTATTTTTTATTTTTTTGTTAAGTTCCATAAATGTAGAGATATCAATTTGAATTTTGGTATACATACTTACTATTATATACTGCACTAATAGAAAAAAATCATAAACTAGACTTGACTGTAAAGGGTACTTTATCTAACTTTTAAAACTTTTTTTAGCTCTAACTTTGTTATCTGTAACATTTAAAAAAATTTTAGGTTGGTGGATTGTATTCACCCCCAGAGTCGTTACTTACTGGAAAAATGTCCACATTGGGTTCTATGTCGATATCTTCCAATAATTTTCCTTTATATTTCGTTCCCTCGCCTTTCTCAAATAAAGTCAGCAACTTAGAAACTTTTGCCGTTTGATATGCGTCTTGTGTTATTCTGTAAAGGTAAAACTATCACCTAAACTACGTGCATATTACTCTAAATGCTGAAAGATAATTTTAGAATAGAAACACATTAAGTGTTGCCGTCATAATTGCGAATCGCAACACAAGATGGTCACAAAAATGTTATTTAACTATCCGGCAATAGTTTTTCATGTTAAATTTATGGAAAGAGTTTAAACAGCGATCTATGCTTTATAATTTCTAATTTCTACAATGCCAATAAAAATATAAAAAAATAACATTTGAACTAAAAGTTTCGTGCTCTCAATTTGTTGTGGAAATTAAAGAGTTTGCTACTATAAAAAGCATCAAATTCAAATTTATACTATTGACAGAGCTGTTATTCTAACAAAGGGCACTATGAGCACTAAAGGTTTTAGCCAGACCCATGCGTCTTCTTCTATGTTACGTGTTCTCATTGACTTTTTTATTTTCTCTGTCCACCTCGTTCTAGGCCTTCCTCTTCGTCTTCTCTCAGGTGGTGTCCATTCATATATCTTCTTTGGCCATCTTTGTTGTTCCATTATTTTCATATGATCATACCATAGAAGTTGTTTCTTTTCTATTTTTTCTTCGATGTTCATTATTTCTTTTATTTCGACATTATGTATCATGTCTAATCGTGTTACTTTACAGAATCGTCTTGAGTAATTCATCTCCATTGCGCTTATTTTTTGCTCCAATCGCTTATTTAGTGTCCACACTTCTGATCCATACGTGACACAGCTCTCGACTATAGTTTAAAAAATTCTTTTTTTTTGTATCATCCTTTATATCATTACCCCAAACACCCCAAAATTAAAGAAAAACTTATTTTCAGTGGGAACAGTCACACAATATACTATTGTTAAATCCGGTTAGGAATTATTCGATTTTTCAATATTCAGTTGGATGCGGAAAAGTTGAATTATTTCAAACTAGAATGGAAAAATAAGACAAAAAAGAATCAATGCAAACTTTATTTTTCATATATATAAACTACAAAATTAGAACAATTTCTAAAAAGCCAATTAGATTAATTATTATCAGATTTTTCACTTAGTATGTTATTCTGTTCTGTATCTTCTGTCCCAATTCCAATCCGGCAGAAAGCCGGGAGTCATCACAACACAGTAGTTTGCCACAACATTGTGACTGCGGCTCCCCAACTATTTTGGAGGCCATTTTTAATTTATTTTCAGTGGAGTTTTCGATGTACGATTCAGCGACGCTACTAGATTTCCAATTTCCATTACGCTTTAAAAGAGTGATGTCAGCCCCTGCGTCTGCAAGTAGTGTTGCTGAAGTCCTCCTGAAGCAATGTCCAGTATACGTCGAAGAATTTCGTAGCTTTAAAAACTCTGCAATTTTATGTGGTATTGCAGCAATGGTGTTGATCCCCACAGCTTGTCGTGTACATCTGCCATTACGGTAGCCAATAAAAAACCTTGTATTTTCAATTCGTGAAGGCCTCAGGGAATAGTACTTTCTAAATATTTTTAATATATCTATACCGTCAAAATTTTTACGTGTTATAGCAAATTCTTTTCTAACATTTGTCCTTGTGTGTGGAATTTCAGTCAGAAAAAATGATTTCATATCTTTCACATATTTTATATCCAGAAATGTTATCTCTTCTCGACGCAACCCTCCGCTAATTCCTAACAAGCAACACCACCTAAAAATGGATGAAGGTTTTAGTATGTAGCACCAAATTTTGTGGTAAATTTTACCTTCATCAACAAATATTTGTTATCATCCGCTTCCTTCAAAAATTTCTTTACCTCCAACTTTGTAAAGACACTAGACTTCTTTGGAGTAAGGCCGGTTGACTTCCTTTTAATGAAAGCTATCAATCTAGGATAATTCTTAATTTATATCTTCTTGTTAACATTAATTGTAGCTCGTAACATTGAATATAGACTCCATAATGTAGAACCCTTTCCAATTCTTGACTTCTGTTCAAAATATGCTAATAATACCTCTTCATTAACATCTTTAACAGTATGTTCCAAACACCAGTTTTCGAATTCTTTAAACGCCTTTTCGTATTTTTATTTGACCTCTCTGGTAGCAACGAATTAAGGGCCAATGCTGCAGACTCTTCGATATCTTCAGACATTTTTAAAGCAATTAATTGCACATTTGCAAAAACTTGAAAAAATGTAAATTGTTTTTGTTTACTTCTCAATTCCATAGCAAAGACAGATTCATTTCCAAAAGAAACTTGATTATCGTATTTAAAATGGAAAGCAAAATATTAATAACTACTAAGTCACCCGAACTACGCTTCGGTTCGCTAATTTAAGAGAGATTCATTAATATAAATTAAAAAAAGGATGCATCGGCGGGAATCGAACCCGGGCCGCCCGCGTGGCAGGCGAGCACTCTACCCCAAAACCAACCTGGGTTGTTTGAATAATGCGCCACTATAATGGTATGAACATAGGTATTTACCCGAGCTAATAGCACACGGCGATAGCAGCTGTCACACCGTAGCCCACGGCGACAGGCGCGGCCGCTCTGCTGCTTAGAGGATTTAATTAAATTAAAACTTTTTCGTACTTTTCTAAGTCTAAAAATTAGCAAACTTTTAAGCCATCGTACAACTCAATCAGTCCAGTATCTTCGGAGGAGATAGCGAACAAACATAGAAAGAAAGGCAGAGAGGTAGGAAGAAAGGGAGCAACGATTTTATGTTATAGGATAATTAAATAATGAGTAATTTTTTACCGGCTAACGCCTCTAAAAAAATCACTTTTCCCAACTTATTGTACAAATAGCTAATTGTACATCAAGTTGAGAAAAGTGTGTTTTTCCGTGCAAGACGCGAGCTTTTTAATCGAGGCGAAGCCGAGATTAAAATCGCCCCGAGCACGGAGAAACACTTTTCTCACGTGTTGTACATGCTATTTTTTCATGTACTGTATGGAAATGCCTACGAATTTTGATATAAAAATATGAAAAATCATGTGAAAGGTTGTGCAAAATTTAAAATAGTAGGTAGGTGTTAGGTAGCCATTTACCATAGTAACAATAAGCATGGTTACGCCATGGTTGCGCTATGTAAATAAATAACCAACAAAAATTTCGAAGTCGATTTTCAAAAGTGATTAGGAATGGAATTGGATGTGCTTGAAGATATTCTGCCTGCGGCTTCTGAAGCCATCGTAAATTTAATGCCAGCCAAGTACGAGAAGAGCTACAATGAATTTTCTAAATGGCGGATAGAAAAAGGAGCACATGGGGCAAGTGAAAACGTCCTGCTTGCATACTTCTTTGAAAAGGTTTATTTTATATCTAATAAATATTGTCTTTAATAATTCACTCCAATATTGTTTCTGTACAGGCAAAGTCTTTGAAAAGCTCGACGTTGTGGTCAACCTACTCAATGTTGAATCAACCTACTCAATGTTGAAGTGTACGCTCAATATAAAGGAAAATGTAGATATTTCAAAGCACTCAAAAATGCTCGCATTTTTAAAACGTCAAAATGATGGATATCAGGCAAAAAAGTCTAAGATTTTGACAATGGCTAACGTCATAATTTTTTTAACGGAAGCTCCTGATGATTCCTTTTTAATGATGAAGGTCGCTCCCACTGGGAGTGTTAACTTAAGTAATAGTTGGATTGTTATTAAATAGTAATTGTATGTATGTATTTCCTATTTTTGAATCTAGTTGCAAGATTTGATATCTAGGTCACAAATGAGTGTTGTTTAGTAAACCTTTGTAAACAAACTGAATAATAGTAGTAGTTTATTTATCTAGAACGAAAAGTGACATTTTAAAGAAAGTTGTTTACCGCCGAGGCGTCATCCGAGGACGGAATTACTTGGGAAGACCTTTAAAAACACTTTTCGTTCGTGGTGAATACAGCGGTTTATTTCATACTGCAAGTTTAATGAGTTTTAAATAAAAAGTTGTAAATCATTTCAAATTTCATGTCAACAACTGACGTATAATTTTAAAGTACTTGAACTTTATAAAATTTTACTTTAAAGTACTTGGACTTTAATGTTCCATTTTTTGTACCATAAATAATCCGAAAAATGTCATTTTTGACATCAGTATGAAATAAAAAATATTTCTTTGTAACTTTGGGACTTGGAACTCATTTACTCTGCTAAACTTGATATCCAATATAAAATAACCAATAAAAGCCCTTGACGAAGTTTTACTTAAATTAAAACAAAAAGTTGATAATAGTACTTTATGTAACTAGTCCTCTAAAGCCATTTGAGGACGTGTACAACGTTTTTTTGTATTAGCTCTCCAAACATTATAATTTGAAGTTTCAATTACCATTAACGCGGCATTATATTAGGAGGCCGCGCGAAAATGTATTTTATCTACGACAGTGTGTAAAATTGCCTTTTAGTTGGCAGTTTTAAGTTTGTAAAACGACTGTTTAATAACATGTTTTCATTAGTTTACGTCGTCAGTAGTAACGTATTTAAAATATTTCAGTAGGCATGTTGTCAATAGCAACATGTTTTAAAATTTTTAAAACACGCAAAATTACTATCGGTTGCGGGTAATCCTAATTTACTTTAAAAAAAATTATATTTACCGTGTTTTCTAGATTCTATCGTAGATAAAATATTGTACGATACACATGCGTAAAGCATCTTTAGTCACTCGCGGGGCTTAAAACGCTCGCTCACTCGCGTTTTAACTCTACCCCACTCGTGACTAAAGAGTAGCTTTACCCACTTGTATCGTAAATTACTATTTCGCTCTCCAAACTGGTTACTTTGGAAACTGTCTAGGATCCTCAAAATGGCCATTTAGAGTCCTTGTACTTAAAGTCGTCATGGCAACTAATGTTTGAGTCCGCTAAAATGTTGCCATGACGACTTTAAGTACAAGGCCTCTAAATGGCCATTTTGAGGATCCTAGACAGTTTCCAAAGTAACCAGTTTGGAGAGCGAATACAAAAAATATACATATTGTTGTAAATATGTCAACAAGTATGATTGCATCACATAAGCATTTAACAGTATCATAACTTTTTGTTGAAATATGGTATACTGGTATGAAAAAGAAATTTCAAGAATTCCACAATACTAATTTCTAATCTGATAAAAAAGTTAAAAGTAAAATATGTTAAAATATTCAAATAAATGTCGCAATTATAATCTCAAGAAGCTTTAATGTATTAATGATTCTCTGTGATTTCTTTGAAATATGTTGACATTAATTACCATTTGTCTACCTCTTGTACACGTTTTGAATGCGGTTTTATTTTCTCTGAAGTTGTTCCACTTGTTGTTTCTACTTATTAGCATGCTTACTGCTCAAGCAAGTTTACCGAATTATAGGAAAGAGATATTTGGAAATCGACTTTCTCATCAAGTTAAAAGCGAATTCGATAAGTTCCGAATAACATCTTACCAAACATTATATACATCGAGTGGCGCTAATGGCCATGTTATCGAAGCGCCGTAATAAATAAATAAATAAAAAAAACATATTTTTCTGAAATAAACCCTATTGATAATTCGCTATGGATTACTACCAGAAGGATCTTACGGAAACACAAAGAAATCTTCACATTAAGACATCACGCAGAAAATTTTGAAAATGGCGAAGACAAATGTAACCTATTTGATAAATACTTAGAGCAAGTCTTTAAACCTAATCCTTCACAACCTCAGTATGAGCAGCTGTACAACGACTTAAATAGAATAAGAAGTTCTGGGTGATTTACCAACAACTTCCACAGCTTTAAAACCAATGTCCCCCGAGAAATTCAAGGCTTCTTTAATATACTACCTCTTAGAAATTCCGGATAATTATGACTTAGCGTCTTATCTTGTGGTTAATGTTTTATCTCCAATAGTAAACTATAAGGAACTATAAATAACACGCATATTTTATCAATAGGAAATACATTTATAGTAATTAACGTATTAAGAGGGGTAACTCAGTCTTAACATTCGAGCATATTTTTACCACTCGAGCAGCGCAGCGAAGCAAGAGTGGTAACTTATGTGAGAAATGTTAAGACGGTTTCCCCTCGAAATGCGTAGTTTATTGTTCATTGAGGCAATAATTTTGAATCAATAATAATTACTAAAAACTGCTAAATCGAAATCGGACTACCGTGAATATGTGTGATGTTGCTATAGTGAAAGCATGTTAAATGAGTGGATGCATGATAAATGTATCTTAATATTCGAGGACGCGAGTGGATGTATGTTAAATGAGTAGATGCATGTTAAATATATCTTAACATTCCAGGACGCGATCATGTTAAACACTGTTTAACATTTCAATGAACAATAAAAATAAAAATTATTGACTAATCTGTTTTAATTATTCGTATTTTATTTTTGAAATGGTGTTAAAAGATAAAAAATATTGTTAAAACTACACATGACAACAATGTATATTTATGGTGACCTGATATGAACACAAAATAAAAATGGAAACAAACATTCAAAATTCTTAATGTCAAATGAGTGTCAGTTGTGACAGCAGATTTATTCCAGATTGTAATTTCACTTGCGTTTGATTAGTTTCAACGATAATTTGTCTTTGCACCATGGAGTAAGTGGCATATAAATATGCAGACATGATATGGGTTTTAGGAAATTGTCAATGAAATTTTAATAAAGCTGTGAGGGTGTACTCTATACGTTTTCTCAACAGAAGGCTATACCTTTACAAGAAACGACATCGTTAACTGTCGCAACGAACACGTTTGGGCCCATGACAATCTTCATGCAGTTCACGAAAGAAACCACCAGGTACATTTTCAGTAAATGTATAGACAGGAATACTTGGAAGCAGGCTGATTTGTCGTTGTATACTTCATGAAATACTAAATCTTTAAATGATAACCTTCCGGGTCTACTAGAGGATATTCCTCTTGACGCTGGCGTAATATGTGGAACCAGCTCGATGGTGCACCATTACATTATGCAGGTGTGGTTCGGCAATGGTTTAACCATCATTACCCTGACAAATCGGTCGGCCATGGAACTCCAAGAGCTCGACCAGCGAGAAGTCCGGATTTAACACTTTTGGACTTTTTACTGTGGGGTCACTTGAAGAATTTGGTATATGTTACTCCTGTCCAAACTCGAGAAGACCTTACCAGCGTACATAAATAAAACAAGTAAAGAGGCTCACTGTTGGCTTCTTTAATGTCAAAATACCGATTTGGATTACCTTGAACGGCTCCTGGGGGGTACTTTCCGATAGTACTAACAGATGGCACCACTACTTTGTCACATATAGAGTTCCTAAATATTATAAGAGTTGAGACAAGTCGGGAATAGATGCTGATTGGTGCGATCCACTGCGCATGCGCAGTTTCGTCTGAAATTGGGCCAGATTTAAGTCCTATAGTTACTGTAGAAACCAGTGCTGAGAATGTCACATTTGACACATTTTTATTTGACTTTAGGTCTAACCCCGATTGATGTAAATGAATTAATATGTGTTCCATTTCTACCTGACAACAGTTCTTTAAATAGCATATCTTGCAGAGTTCTAGGTATGTATATGAAATTTACTTGAAAATTAGTTACCCAAATAATTATTTTTCTACAGTTTTTGAAATTACGGGTTGTTGCATTTTTCGCTTCAAAAGTAGATTCGAACGGGGCTTTATATCCATTGACACAAAATCCCAAAAACGAGAAGCAAAGAGCTGATTAGTTCAAAAATATAAACTGAACACTCACAAGTAGAACCAGACTCGATGGGAAAAAGTGCGTCTGGGTGGCAAACGAAAACTTAAATCCAATGCTGTACCTACTTAGTTTACGTTGTCTCAACTCTTTCTGAAAGATTACTTATACAGATTCCGTAGTAGATACCTACCAGTGTAGTTTTCATAAACGCTTTAAGTTAACCTTTTTTGCCATTGTCAAAGTGACAAGTAATTAAATTCATAGGTGACACATACTAAGAAAGACAACTCTGGCCTTGTATGCTATCATTTATTTTTGGAACAGTAATGGCGGCTGACATTTGCGTTGTCTCAACTCTTGTACAATATAGGAACTCTAGTCACATATAGAGTAACTGTATAAGTCAAATATTAGTACAGGATACGTTCACTACATGTAAACGTACGTCGAATCTTAAAATAACATATCACGGAGTTCGGTACCTTTCCCCATTTCATTCTAACCTGTATCAATTTATTTCTCTCTCCATTTAGACGTATTTCATAAAATGTTTTGTACGCTTAATTTTGAAGTTTTGAAATGAAAACGTCAGAAGTGTCACTCAATTTCACAGTTTATTTCTACCTTCGAAAATTGAACTTTAGCAATGAGAACGTGAATAATTTGTTCTATTCCTTGTAATTCTTCAAGCGAAGACGTATCTTTTCACCGGTGTGTTAAGTAGATGGTTTGTTTAATAAAATCTTCTTTAAAAAATATTTCAGTTTTCCAAAGGATAATGTCGTGAAAAATAAATGGATAACAACATGTAAAGTAAAAAAAATAGAATTTTTAAAAGATCCGGTTGTTTGTTCAAAACATTTTCAAAATTCTGATTACGAAGGATGTAGAAAACCCTTTAAAACTTTTAAAAAATATTCAGTTCCTTCAAAATTCTTGACCTGTCCCATAACACCCAAATCCCCTAGTCCCAGTTTAGTAGAAGATCATTGTGATACCAATAAAGGTTTAGTGTATAATTTAAGTAACATTTAATTTTATTAATAGAAAATTTAAAAAGTTATCATGAAAAATGATGCTACTTGAACATTTAACTGGTTAGCAGACCTACCAGTCAAACTCTTGTTTACGTGGTTTTGATTGCTATTATTATCAACCGTAAAACTCAAATGTTGACTGTTGAGGTTATAATGTGTTGACTGTTGAGGTTATGTTTTCTAATTTGTGTTTATTTATACGATTACTTATTTTCTACATTTTGTAAATATATTAATTAGAATTACAACTAACATAACCGCCCACCAAAATACAATGTATTTTCAAATCAATTATTGTGGGGATGGTGGGGGGCAAATTTTTACCACAGGGGGTTGCTGTAACCCCAATTTAGTCTTAATGGTAACAACACGACAAACACCATCAGGACCAGGATAGAGCTTTTCCACCCGAGCAAGGTTCTATTTTAAAGGGGGAGCTGCATCGTCAACTACCAGAACGACCATACCAGGGTCGAGAGGGGGCGACAACTTATTTCACTTGTGCCTCTGTTGGAGTGTATGGAGATATTCCCTATGCCATCGCTTCCAAAAATCTTGATGGAACCTTTGTAGTAGTTGCCAACGAGTTAAACAATTAATTTTCTCGTGAGTCAGATCGGTATCTGCTATTGCAGTTACAAGTTCTAACTTTAAAAAATGGCCTGGAGTCAGAGCTGATTAATCGTTAGGGTCGGTGCTCATCACACACAAAGGACGAGAATTCAAAACGGCCTCTATTTGAACTAAAATTGTGTAGAATTCTTTATACGATAACCTTTGATCGCCTACACCTCGTGAAAGGTGTGACTTAACCGATTTAATACCCGCTTCCCAAATACCCCCAATATGGGGAGCTGACAGGAGATTAAAATGCCACACACTGTGTTGAGACTCTGCTGTCTGTTGCCTTAATATTTGCAGCTGGCGTTGGGCTCCTACGAAATTGGTTCCACAATCGCTGTAGATATGGGAACATCGACCACGACGAGACACAAATCGGTGAAGGGCTGCTAGAAAAGCCTCCGTGGAGAGATCAGACGCAAGCTCTTCACTTGATTGACTTGGACGGGAGGGAGATTGGCCATGAACGGTTCAAGTGGAAGAGGCGATTTGACAAGCAACGACGAATTGCTCTTTTGGTCGATAATATTCAAAAATTTTACAACAACAAGAAATCTAGAGTTTTCAATCCGGGATGAAAATGTTGTCGGTGTGTATCTTCGATTAGAAGATGAGTTAATCGATTATTGCTTGGCAACAAAACCGGATGTTTTCTATCATACGATAATGCAGAGTAAGACAGACTGCCGCCCACCCTGAGCAAACCGCCTTCATCCAGAAATAGATTTAATTTTCGAATTTGCTTCGAACACGGGTGCTTAGAGCGCAACGCATTAAGGTCATCCACAAACACTAACTGTTGGACACGCTTTACTAAGACCAAAAGAGCGCGATGTAGTTCGTAAGCAACTAGAGCACCACTGCGTTTCTCATTAGGATGTTTCGCATTATGACGAAATCGTAGACAATATGCCACCTTCCGCTGGACGTTTGGTAACAAAGAAAACCGAACTAAAAGGTGATCAAAGATATCCTGATGAACCATGGTAGCCAGCGTTAGTTTTCTTTTTTTTAGGGATATCGATGCGCATTTTCTACTTTTGACGGTTGCCAGTCAGATTTTGGCTACGAATCTTCTGCTGAAGATAGCCACGAAGGCCCACTCTACCATAACGAATGGTCAACGAGCTCGAAAGGTAGCAGTCCACGAGAAGCACAATCCGCAGGATTATCGAGTGATCGAACATGATGCCACGAGCGAGCAGAAATTCTTTCTTGAATATAAGAGACCCGATTGTTTACAAAGGTTTTCCATCGATGAGGAGATGAATTTAACCATGACAAAACAATAGTGGAGTCAGGCCAAGTGAATATTTGATTAAAATGTATGTAATTGGAGTAAGTGTGGAGAACAAACGACATTAAGTTAGATAATAAGTAGGCTGCACTTAATTCTTACCGCGGAAGAGAGATTCGTTTGAGCGGTGCCACCTTAGTTTGGCGCACACCAACGAAACAGTTATCGAATCTTTAGAAATGATACGAACGTACACCACCGCAGAATAACCTAGTTCAGAAGCATCGCAAAATCCGTGGATCTGACGAGCTGTCGCAGAAGGTTGGTGAATAATACGAGGTATCTGTAGAGAAGAAATTTTTGGCATTTGAGTTTGATACCGACCCCAATACTCAGTCACATCCGGAGGGGGAGTTTCATCCCAATCAAGCCCGATGCACGCTTTGTGCAATTCTTTGAACTAGTATTTAATTTGAATGAGAAATGATCTGACTTGGGAGACCATTGCAATCCGAGAATTTTGACTGAAGCATCGGATTCAGAATCGAAAGAAAGGGGATTTTGGCAAGAGTCCGCGGGCAGGGAGACAAGTAATGCGGGGTGATTACTAGCCCATTTTCGAAGATCAAATCCGCCCTTTTGTAGAATGCCAGTAAGCTGTCTTTGTAATTCGAGAGCCGAATCGATGGAACTCGGGCAAGTGACTACGTTATCGACGTATATCTCAGTTCGAAAAACCTTTGATGCAAGGGGGAAAACAGCTGCTTCATCAACAGCTAACTGATGAATTGCAAGAAATGGAGCAGAAGAGACACCGTACGTAACCGTGTTTAAGCGATAATTTTGAACAGGTTCATCAGGGTTGAAACGCCAAACTATCCTTTGATAGTCAAAATGAGATGGATTTATTCGAATTTGTCTATACATTTGTTTAATATCAGCTGTAAAAACTATAACGTGAAGACGAAAACGAAGTAAAATGGTGACGATGTCGATTTGTAATTTGGGACCGGCCAACAAATAATCATTAAGTGATGGCTGATCCACTGACTTTGTGGAGGCATCAAAAACGACACGAAGTTTTGTTGTGCTGCTATCTGGCTTGTAAACACAGTGGTGGGAAATGTAATACTAGGTTTTATATAAAAAAGGCTCGGTAATTACTTCCATATGTTCGCTATCTAAATAATCTTTTATAAATTCGGAGTATATTTTTTTGAGGCAAGGGTTTTGGACAAAACGACGTTCTAACGAATAAAATATTTTCAGTGCTAGAGATGGGTTCTGGGCCCTTAAAGAACAACGAGACTGTATAACGACCCAACTCAGTTCTAAAATGTGAGTTTTTAAACATATCTTCGCAGAAGGAATCTTCGCGAGTTGAAGGTGGGCACTTCCTCAAGTTCCCAAAATTAGTTGAGTGTTGAATCTAGAGAAGAATCTAAAGACACTATAAACGACGAAACGATTGCAGGAGATTTATGGGCTACTGAACCCATTATGATTCACCCTAAAACAGTGTTGATTGCAGTGGGTTGAGTGGAATTGCCTACAATTTTTACTTCCTTTTACAATAAAGGAATTATTGGATTCACCCCAAAAATTCGAAATTGAGTTTTCAACAGACCTTCACGTTTCAGAGTCCCCTGAACCCAAAAAACATTTTTTTTCGTTGGTCTGTGTGTGTGTCTATGTGTGTGTTTTTTCAAACTTCTAATTTTTATTAGATTTTTAATGTGTATTAATGCGAGATAGGTGATTTTCTAGTTGAATACTTCTAAAATCGGTTTCTTTTGTTTTTTTTCTATTTTTTTTATTAACTTTTATTTTAAATAAAACACCCGGTATATTATTACATTTTTGAATTCAGATTAACATTCTAGAGAAAATTTGTCTCTTTACCTAAAGCTCTATTTTGCACTGTTGTAGAATTTGTAATTTTGTAAAATTTTTGACAAATGTTTAAAAATTTAAAATCAAATTTTTGGCCAATTATAAGATCACTGTAAAAGGAAGTTGTGTGCGTGTATCACATTAGATTTTTCCATTTTGTATTAGTTCCGGGAAAACAGCAGCTCCGAGTAAAACGTCAATTTTACCGGGAGTGAAGAATTGTGGATCCGCTAATTGAATGCTAGAAATGTAGTCCCAGTTTGATACATCGAGATGAGTATTTGGCATGGAAGCGCAAATATTTTCTAACACAACAAATTTAACAAGCGATGAAAAGTTACGAATTTGGGAACGAATTTCACATCTTAGAGTACCGCTTGATGCGGTGGACGAAATTTGACCTAAACCTTGGATAGGTATTATAGATTTAGATCGAGGTAAACCTAACTTATTTACACACTTCGTTGTAATAACACTAGCTTGGCCCGCAAGGTCTAATAAGGCGCGAACCGTATGAGAATTGCCCCAAATATCAATAATATTTATTAATGGGGTGGACATCAAAATTGTAGCGCGTCCATCAACAGTGTTTGTAAGAACTGTTTGAGAACTGCATGCTTGCGAAATTGTCGGTACTAGTAGTTGAGCATTACTGGAAACAATAGGTTGCTGCGCGATTGTTGGCGAAGTTACATTTTCTGTGGTTCTAAAATTCAAGTTAAAATGCAACAGCGAATGATGGGCTGATCGGCTCGTGCGATATACAAACGCTGACGTACAGTTATTTTGAATATGCGAAAGTGAAAGGCAATTTAAGCGCAATTTTCGATCTTATACAAACAAATAACGGTCATGCGTCATGCATCACATAAAGTACACGTGTAATTTCCCTCGATAAGGTTTTGTGGGTGCAGCTTTGGGAAATTTGAAAACTGACAATTTTGAAAATGGGTAATCAGTTCTAGATAATGCTTGACAAAAATTCAACACAAATGTTTTTAGGCTTTCGAACGACGGAAGCTCCACTGTACTGTGCTCCTTCTCAAAAGACCTACGTGTTTCCCCATCTAATTTTTTCAAAAGCAAATTAAACAAAACGAAATCCCATTGCTCAACGGGAAATGTAATAACTTTAGGGCTGCGATATTATCGATGAATATATATCTAACAAGTTACCCATGGAAACCGGCGATTCGCTGGATAATGGGGTGGCATTTTGAATTTATTTCCAATAATAAGTTGCAAACGTTCGTGTTTTTTGGTAACGTTCAAATAGCGCCTTATAAGCCTGAGGGTAGTTGCCGTCAGTTACCGGTAATTTCGAAACAACGGACAAAGGAGTTTTTGAAAGTGATATGATTAAATACTGAAACTTTTGTATATTTGATAACGACTCATTGTTATGAACGAGTTGGTGAAATAAATCTCTAAATGTGCATCAGGCTTTAAAACTTCCGTCGAAATTCGGAATGGCAATTTACGGCAAACGGACATTGTTTTGTGAAGTTGATTTATGATTTTCACTTAATGTGGGAATTGTAGGAAACAGAGCATCCATTGTGCAAATAATATTAAAAAATGCATTATCTGCACCCAAGTCGCCTTCTTTTAAAAAATTTAAAATTTCGACGTGAACCGACATAAATTCATTTAAATACGACTCTGTATATTTCGCGCACATTTTTAGCATTGGCCCAAATGAATGGTCATTCATTGCTTCTTGGGCAATTTCCTGTGACTCGAGTAGGCGATGTAAAGCAATGTTTCGTTGAGCTTTCAAATGCAGTAATTTACTCATTTTTAAAATGGGACAAAGCAATTCTATCTTAAGCGACAAGTGACAGGGATTGACAAATAGCGGTCAATCCAGGTAGTTGTTTCGAAAAATTAGGTTGCAACCGAGGGTCGAAATAACGCTGTAAATCAACGAAACTTCTACGATATACGAATGTATTTTGGTGCGTAATTCGATTGCAAATATAATTTTGCGATACGAAACAATAATTTTGATTAATAATCCGGCTCGAAGGACCAACAAATGAGCGATTAACTACGATGCGACAATACAAATAAACCAGTGGACTATAAACAAACAAAATTGCGTTACTGACCTTTAATCCTTCCTAGGTACAGGTACATGGGCTTGGTGGTGAGTGGTTTCGTAACGCTGAAAGGGGACTCGAACACCCAGTACAAGATATACACGTATTTCACGACGAGAACAATGTATGTACACAAAATTGAGTTAGCAGGCGGCAACAAGCAAGAGCTGTTCACTGAAGGGTAGAGACTAATTGGTTTTAGGAACGGGGTTGAACTCGAGGGTTCTAAGATTTTAGGGTTTTTAGGACAATGGACCTAGTAGAGGGAAGTGGATGGTTCTGGAACCTCCCCCCACCACTTGGCCTTGAGTTCAAGGCCAAGGCCACGTTCAATCCCAAGGTCACATGCAAGGCAAGGCCACGTGCAAGCCCAAGGTCATGTTCGAAGCGAGGCCACGTTCTGAGCGAGGCCACGTTCAAGGTCAAACCCGCGTTCGAGGTTGAGGCTACTTTAAAAAAATTCAAGGTCAAGATCGCGTTTACGGCCAAGGGCATAGAAAGAGTTAAGTAGTGCTTAGAACAGACTGCGCTTAACATATTTATTTAAAAAATTAGGCATGAAGTAAACGCCTAGGATACTTCATGTCTAAATTATGACTCGACTAGGATTCGAACCTAGGTCTCCCTGTATATCTGCAATCTGCAGCCGAGGGTATCTTTACCTCTAGACCATCGAGTCGGATAGAATATTTGGTTACTCATCCAGAGTACCTTCGTAGAGTGAAAGATACACATAATTTAATAAAAAAAGTTATATTTAAGATGCACATACAAAGAGTAATTACAGTAGTGGCTAGACTAAATGATTATAATACCAACAGATTAAGAAATACGTTACAGACATACACATTAGAGCGAATAAAATAGTGCTTAAAACAATAGTAGATATACAGCAGGAATTATCCGCGGGCGAGAGCAGCTTCTTCAAGACATCAGGTTTATTTTTTAGCAAAATCGTTTGCCAATTCGTATCTACCGCATATGAAGGGAAATGGTATTTTATCTTGAACGTTAAAACGTTATGTTCAGTAAAGTTGTTCACTTCTATTTTAAAAACGGAAATAGTTGTCAAGGAACTGGTATCCATTTTACGCCACGTCACGTGGTGCACTCCATCATTGTAGGCGAAAGAAGCTGAACTGCACCGCGGCGGTTGAAGGACGTAGAGAATCCCATCATGAACTGCAGCGAGAGCAACCAAAAATTGTATTGGTAGCATGTTCAACAAGTCGATGGCAACTAGTGAATGGTTTGGCGCCGCACTTTGCATCACTTATGACAACAGCAACCTTTTGTTTTGTCGGCCGCACCCGTTCCATTGTTGCCAGCCACATCTACTCCTGGGGAAAAATGCAACGCATCGAAAAGTTGATAAGTCAAGTCTTCGATGGTTTGTAATTGCTGGTAGACCTTGGCAATTTTGCAGTTGGGTGACCAACGGAGGTGTTCAGATAGGGGTTTGTCATTGCGCTCCCAACCAGAAATTTGAACTCCGCAGTAGAAACACTGTACACAATTAATCGTGTCGCTGATGCAAAAGAAACCGGCACCTGCTAGCGATTCTGGAGTTTGACCTCGACTCCAATCGCCGAATGTTCGTAGCCGTTTGGAGTAGCTCCCAAATTGTGGATGTCGAGGTTCTGAGCTCATGATGGCAACTAACTACGCACACGTTTGTGAAAGTTTTATATTCTACAATTCAAGGTCACAATCTCGAAACTTTAAAATAAAACCACAGAAATATTTCTAAATATATTTATTTATTTCCAAGTATAAGTTATATATGTAACTTCCCCATCCTCCAGTAGGCCTAGGTACCGGTCCACTGGCTTGAAGATGTTGGTCTGCCACCACACAGCTGACGATCCGTCGAAGACTGCAGGCCACGTCCGTAAGGTGGTCGTCTCCGCTAGGGTCTCTCCTTGTAGGTTCAAGGCGTACTCCATTGTGACCACTGCCTGGAGAGACCGTTGAGAGGATGCTGGAGGGCAACTAGCCAAAAACCGGCGAAAATGACGGTAAAATTGTTCTGCATTCTTAAAGTTAGTTGCCATAGCTGCTTGATGATTATGGTAGGTGCTGGAGGATTATGATGACTGTTACAGAAAACAGGCAACTTAATATAGGAGCGTAGTCAAGGATGGGAACGTAGAAGGTCAAGGGTCTTACCTTGAGATTCACATATAAAGCGTAACGTTTTTCCACCACGGCTACCAGTCATCATGCCTGATATTGTTGTTGATGCGCTCTTTGAAGATGCTCCTACATTTTACAAGGAGTTTGAATACTTCATCACCTCCGAACCGAGACCTCCATCAGCTCGTCAACTCCAGGCTGCCGTAACAATAGACTATTCCATGAGTCTTGGAAGCGAGCGCCTATGGCAGTCGACCCTCCTGAGGACGCTACCCACCACATACGAGGGTGACCCATTCCTGTGGTGGCGGCGGCATGTAGAGGTCCCCATCCAGCGCTTTCTCGCTCGGCTAGCAGATGGGGATGTAGTGTATATTACTTATTGTTGGCTTAATTAAATATATGTATATAAAGGGGTCTGTGTTTTATTGCACTCCTAGCGACGTCTATGATTATTGATATTTTATAAGTAGAAGCCCACGCTTTCAGTATTCCTGTCCAGTTCGACGCTTGAGCAATGCCTATCGATAAATTTGGTAAACATATGCATGCGAATTCCACGTCACACCCGCAGGTGTTTGTGGTTGAAGAGCTAAGCGAGCCTTTATATTATGAACGAGATTTACAACTAGTATCCATTGCCGTCAATGATGATAGATGGTACATCCTAGCGCATGGTGACATCGAATATACTATTCCCTTCCGTGAAGCTGAAATAACAAACGTCTTACTTTATCCCGAAAATACCGAAATTTATATCAACAGGTTGGGGTCATATAAATTACACGAAATGATCGGGAAGACATTAAAAAAGGGTGATATGCTAAAATTTTGGGCAGTCAAGCCAAATATGTTATATGTGGAATTTCAACTCAAGGTTCCCATAATTGTTGAGTCCAAAAAGGTAGTGCAGTAAACATGACTTCAAGGTCGCTTTTACGGTCACCTCCTACCACATATAACCTTGGAAATGTGAAAATAAAAGCGCGTAGAAGGGTCGGCAAGGGTAGTAGCATCCGATAGTCGTGCAGAAATGGAAGCCTTGTTGAAAGCTATCGAGGTAGTTCAGAGTAATAAAGCAAGAAAGCCGCAACCACTGTTCTGTCCGGAACTTCTGAATAGTAGGACGTACAAATTAAATAAATCAAGTTCTAAGTACGTCAGTGTAGGGTTTGATTGGAGTTCGCAATTTAACCCAAGTATTATAATACGGGGTGCCAAAAATGACTGGGTGCAGTTAAATGAATGGGAGTGGACAGCCCTGATTGCAAATCAAGGAGTGATTTCCAACTACTTCTATTCTCTCGACGGTGAGTGGCATGCTCTGGAAATAGGAAAGAAGAGCATTGTTTTTGAAGCGATCCAGACAAGGAAAATAATCAAATTGGAGGAAGTGGGCTTGTCAGAGGTGCGTTTAGCGAGCGAAACTGTAGAAGAATTGTGGCGCTTGCAGAAACTCGTGGAAGCGCGATTCGCACAATTAAAAGCGTTACACTTTGAGAGTTTCTATAAAGAAATAGTAAAGGGTGTAGCAAACCTTTGTGGAGACTGTTTAGTAAATGTATGGTCTGTAGTGGATCAGCTGGAGGAGAACTCTGAAAAGACTGCGTGTATGGTGGAAGTGCTAACGTTCGCAAGTTCTATGGTAAAGTGCGACATCGAAGTGGAAGCCCTGAGTCGTCAGTTGGCAGTGTAGTCAGAATTATAGAGAGGCTGCTCGACCGGCTGCAAGAGACGTACCTAGTGCGGTTGAACGATTAGTGAGTTCGTTAAAGGATTTAGCTTTCGAAGCGTCGCACGAAGTCGTATATGGGTTAGGACGTTCCGGATTCAGTGACGAAGAGTTGTATAAAAAAGAAAAACAGTACAAAAACGGTGCAGCTGTCGGTCAACTATTTTTAGACGGAGCCATAAATGAAGGCCTCCTTGTAGATTTAATGGATAGTCTTGGCCTAAAATGGCATATGTGTGAAGTAAAAGCCTTTATAGAGAGGAAGGAAAATGAAGAAGAGCGTGCAGTTTGACGACTCGAAGAATAAGATGTACAATTTGCATACGTGGACGTATGCGTTTCGAGAAGCTCGGAGAGGACGGTGGGAACGAGAAGCTGTGGATAGGTTGCGGTTCCATCGGAGGATACTTACTATGGATGAAGTACTGCGAGACGTCTTGTGCGCCGAACATAGGCGAACAATTTATGTAGAGCGCTTTTCCACTAGTACGTAGATGTTTAATCCGTGTAGTTAAACGGTATATTGTAAACAAATAAAAAAAAACAATAAAAATTAAAAAGGTTGTTTTATTCCATTATGTAGTGATTATAAATATGATACACGTTAGATAAAGCGCAATAACAAATCGGTTTGGAATGATATAAACAAGCGGGTTGTGATGGGGTGAGGTCCGGCCTTTCTTCCACTTCGATGATTGGGATGGTAGTAAAGCGGCGTAGAAAAGTTGCCTTTTCTCGACCTTTCACATATATTTCGGTGACACCTTGCAGAAGACGTCGTAAGATTGCAGGAAACATGTATGCTGGAGTAAATCCCTCATTCCAGTCGATGCAATGGTGATTAGTCATTACCCAGTGGGCTTGTTGTTGTAAATGAGGTGTTAAGGAATGGAGGGCGAAAGGGGGTTTAAAAATGTAGTGAGATACTGAGGTACCGTCGTAGGAGGCCAATTCTTTTGGGGTAAAGTGCTTATCGGACGACTTAAAACCTTGAATATCGATAATGATCTTCATCGTATTAGGTATAGAGAGCATGGTCTAGTTACGCTAAAAGTCGAGGTGCAACTGAAGTGTTTTGCGAAATTACAGTTGTTTAACTGCTTTTGACAATGCGTTGTAAGTAAAAACCCGATCGTGAAGAACGAGACAATACGCAGTTGTGTTGGCTGGCACGTTAACGGAAGTTTCAAATTCAACACGAAAAACGACAGCGTTTGCATGAAGGTAGTCTTTTTGATGGGAACAATCGATTACAACAATAGGCGCCTTGTCTGCAAAGTCATGGCGGGAGAAGAAGGGCTCATCGATTTTGCTATAATAAGATGATTGAAACTTGGAATACATGTCGTATAATGTTGCGTAATGATTGAGTGCATAATTGTTATGTAAATTGTCGTATGGGAATCGTTCGGTGTTCAGATAAACTCGGAAATTAGTAAGACCAATTTTATCGAAATTAGCATTGTCCTTAGCGATTAGCCCCGAACGACCTGATTGAAACCCTACGATGACATATCTGGGGGTTTGTAATTTTGTGCTTGTAGCGATAGCGTGAGAATGTTGAGTCACAGCATGAACACCGGGTATGATATGAAGCTGCCAGCTGCGAAATGCGACTTGAGTGTCAATATTTTTATCGATGTATTTGGTCAGGGCTAATTCTTGAGCAAGACCTGGAGTGATATGAGGAACCTTCCAATATAGTTTGTCAATCGTAACTTTAGCCGTCTCCCCTACGGTAGCACTGAATACGGCGTCGGCATCGGTATTGCTGCGAATTAATACGAGTTCTTGTCGGATGTTAAGTATTACTTTACCATAATCTTCGGCGAATCCTAACAGCATTCTCAACGGTATGCAGGCACTAAAGTTACCTTCCTGATCGGTAATGGGAGGATCGCCGCCGGCAAACCA
The DNA here is from genome assembly GCA_940337035.1 of Agriotes lineatus. Lineage (NCBI taxonomy): Eukaryota > Metazoa > Arthropoda > Insecta > Coleoptera > Elateridae > Agriotes > Agriotes lineatus. Next base: position 34,398 of record CALNHX010000787.1, read on the forward strand.
ACCTGCATTTTGAAGCTTTTTAACGTCAGCGGAACTGTAGGACACATATCCCTTAAGAGTAGACGTAATACCAGGTTTGGTGACAGAGTCGACAACGACGCCATTGATTTCGTATCGGATTTCGCTAAATAAGTGAGCCAAACCATTGTTAAGGAATTTAGCCGTTGTAACTTCACCGTTTTCCTTCCGCAACTTTCCCTCTAGGTACAGATAGCTCAGGCCGGGAAGAGTTGACATATCTTCGGGAATTGGAATTCGAATTTCATCGTTATAGTCAAAACGGTTTGTATACGGTTGATGTGTGTGCAATTGATTGCTAATGATAGAAGTGTCGACGAGGACTCGCTCTCCAATATTTAAAATACTCATTACACTATTGTAAAGCCTAAGGACCGCAAGAAGTCTCTGTTTGCTTTAGTTAGCTGCGTGGTGGACGAAGCCGTACTGATCTTACTAGGGTGTGGGCGACGATTCTTATAGGAAGTAATACAGGGGTGGTACGGAGTGGTGAATCGAAAACCCATTACAGTTTCTTTAAATGTAATGTTACCGTAACGGTCTCCTTACTAAAACTGACAGGATTATCCGATTGGTCTAGTATTTTAATAGTTAAGTTAGTGATCTGTTTCGTGCTGATCGGTAGATAGATGACAGGGTTAGGGGTTTCCACTATTTTGTACCCGGGTGGTACTATGGGGAAGAATTGGTGAATGATATGGCCGGGCTTACCATTTTTATATGAACCAACGGAGATGTTGCAATGAATAAGAATCGAGTTGATGTTCAAAATTTTCGTAACATGTTCAGCTGTGTGCCACCTATCTGCAGCATAAACTTTTTTCTCAAAGCCTAACATGTCCCGGATAGTATTGTCGCTTTGAAAGTCGATTGGAACGGTGGACTTTATTTCGGTTTTTAAGGTGCTGTTGTTTCCACGTAGCAGTACCTGTTTAACACCCACATCAGAATCGAGTTGGTTATGTAAAAATTCGGCAATGTCGGTAATTTCATATGCTCCCTCCGGTATAATAATAGGAGGTTCTCCAACAAGATGAAATTCATTGTTGGGAGGTCTAACGTTTGGAATAGTATAGTAGGTTTCGAAACTTAACAATCCCAAGACGTATTCGCTACCATCGTCTAAAAAAATGGGAGGGTCAAAATTTGCAGTAAGAACAGATGAATTTCCCGTAAGAGTGAATATACTGGACATGATGAAGCGCGGCACTTAAACTGACGACAAAAGCGGTTTTGCAAAGTTATATAAGAATTTGAGACACAAATGTCCACATGTATATGATGCGAGTTTTTGATATCTATTAGAGTTGTACATAATTGTGTTGTTGCTACCATCGCTGCGAAAGTAGTTTACTAATTCGGGAGGAGGTTGTAAGCGACCTATGCTATCGAAATACAGAACAAATCGATCAGCTTTAACGTAGGCTGTCCAATGTGTGCCAGGTCCAACATCATCGTCTAAGTTAGTAACACCACATTCTCGTTGACGAATTTTGTCAGGTAGGGCATCTCGCATAAATATCCCCCTAAAATGGGGAATTTCTAAGCGTTTAACGTACTGTGCAATATCGATGTTCGTCAACGCTCGGCGTGGTAGCTTCAACGGTAGTTTTTTGACTGATACGGTCGTAGATATAGCCCTTTTCCTCGAGCAATGGATTCCATAGCTTTGTTATGTCGCTCTTTTTCCTGGAGATCCTTTTTAGAAGCCTTTGAGTCGCCAACCGCTTTAGCGACTGCTGCAGCACCGCCTCCGAGAGACCCCAATGCTCCTAATGCAGCAAGTATGGGTACAAGCGGCAATATACCTCCTCTCTTGGGAACAGGTACTACTCTAGAACGAATTGGGCGTTTCCTTCGCGATTTAAAAACGACCGCGCCTCCAATACGTTTACGCCTACTACACCTTGTACGCTTCCGTTTTCTAGATACCCCCGTACCAAATTTTTGCGCAATACCGGCAATAGGTAGTGCACGCTTTCGTTTCCGGGAGACTCTCACACCAACAGTGGGTTGTGTACGCTTCCGTTTTCTAGATACTCCCGTACCAAATTTTTGTGCGGCAATAGGTAATGTACGCCTTCGTTTTCGGGGGACCGTCACACCAGCAGTGGGTAGTGTACGCTTCCGTTTTCTAGATACCCCCGTACCAAATTTTTGCGCGGCAATAGGTAGTGTACGTCTTCGTTTCCGGGGTGTTTCCATAGCAGCAATGGGTTCTGTACGCTTCCGTTTCCGGGAGACTCCCATGCCGAGTTTGGTTTTCCCTTTCATAATCCCTGTAACAGCAAGAGCTGCCGCTCTTTCTCCAAGAGTAGAGTCTTTTGCTTTAACGCGTTCCCAAGCTTTCTGTGCAAGAACTTTATCCGCCGCGTGACGTGTCGAAAGATTGCTGGATTGTGAGTATGCGATGTCGTGTTGCTTGCAAGCCTCGTCCAGAGGGTTTCTTCCTCTATCACCTCGAGAAAGTCGTTTGTTTAAACGAGTGCCAGGTCCGCAAAACTTGTAACCTGGTATATGTAATTCGAAAGGCAACTTGTCAATAAGGGTGTTCAACAAACCGCGACCTTTCCGTCTTACGATTCGACGACGACTACGAGTTTTACGTCTAGTATAACTCATCTTAAAGAAACGCTCGTCGAAGAGCGACTGACGATGTGAAGCTCAAAGGGGTAGATATATACTTAGCACAGCGCGGTTAGAAGCTAGTTCGCCCCCGTCCGAAAACGATGAAGAACGTCAAACTTGTGAAACAAAAATGTTCGCTGCCGGTAGTAAATCATACAGTAAATTCCATGTCACAGAGGTTCAGACGACACGGCACTTTACTGGGTATAGGATGTAAAAGGGGTTTGATCATTGGTCCTTCCGGCTCTGGGAAAACCAATGCGATGATCAGTCTTTTGGTGCACCGCAATGGGGTGCGGTTTCACAACTTGTATTTGTATTCCAAAACCCTTGACCAACCTAAATACAAATTTCTGAAGATACTTCTGAAGTCACTAAAAGAAATCGGATTCTACGAATTCAGCGAGGGGTGTGAGGTTATCAAACCACACGAGGCGAAAGAAAATTCTGTTATTGTGTTTGATGATGTGGCATGCGACACTCAAAGCATAATTAGAGATTATTTTAGTTTCGGACGTCATCGAAATATAGATTGTTTTTACCTCTGTCAGACTTACTCATCAATCCCGAAACAACTGGTACGAGATAATGCGAATATCATAATCGTATTCCGGCAAGACCACACCAATCTTAAACACATTTACGATGATCATGTAAACACAGACATGTCATTCGAAAAGTTTAAAAACTTATGTTCCCACTGTTGGATCAAAGATCATGGATTTTTAGTTGTCGACAAAGAAAGCGAAATCAACGCCGGTCGTTATAGAAAAGGGTTTGACAGTTATTTCACTATATAGGCATGGACCACTGCTGTACAAATTATTAGTCTACGAACAACGACAGTAATAGCAACATGGACAAACGGTTAGTAAGCGATCTTATTAAAGCTAGAAAGGCTGTCAGGCGGAAATATGAAACTTTAAAAGCAGATATCGCCGAATCTCAGACGGCTCTTGCGGAGCAATTTAAACCAATTTCCCAACCACTCACGGAATTGCTAACATCCATCAAGCAAGAAGGTGGTCAAACAATACAGCAAGAAGTAGGACCTATGCTGAGAACCATCAAACGACGAGTGTCCACACCATCTATCCTACCCCGTCCGAGAAATGGTAAAACCCCCGTACGAGCGTCAACCCCCGACATTGCCATTCCCGGACCATCGACTTCAGCGTTGGTAACATCCACACCTAGATTTCTTGACAGAGAAGTATTGTATGAGAGTTTACCGGATGAGGAGCAACAGGTGGAGGCTCAAGAAGAAGCGGCAATTGAAACTTCGGTAGCAGAGGCTAGGGAAACCGTGCGACAAATGATGGAACCGGAAGTTCTAGGGGAATACCTGGAACAGTTCTCAGGGTTAGCTAGAAAATATATCGAGGGAATGATACGAGATACAGAGAGCAAGTACGATCTCCATTATGGAGTTCGATGGGACATAGACACTGATAAATTTGCAATTGGAAATAAACAGCTTACTTTTGAGGGTCAGGACATGGTTATTACAGATCACGGAAATAGAATAGTATACAAAGGCACCCCCGGCTTTTACGAATTAATGTTCTTAAAGAAACCGATAATTTATACAAAAAAAGACCATGAAAATTACTATGACATAGTGAACCGGTCCGCCGCAAATCGTAAGAACTACGATCCAACCCAAGGGATAAGCGGTAACGCCGGCTCAAAATATATGAAAATAGTACGCCCCCTGGCTACCTCCTCCGGCATTAGACAACCTACCAGAGCCGCATCGAGAGTGCAGCGTACCGGAAGGGGGTTATTAACAGTAACCAATAAAAAAGTGGAATTTGTTCCTTGGAAAGATCCAAATTCATTAGTGGATCGTCTGCGCATATTACTAGCCTCTCAGGTAGCGGGGCACACCGGCCATTCCAACGAAATCGTAAGCATCACCCAAGCTCTACGAGAAGCAAAAATAATTCACTAAGACGAGTACAAAAGCAGAGGACCTATTGAATTACGATCAGAAGGTGTTAGACGATAGAGTAATGCCCATAGACAAATTTGGACGCCACTACCATAGCGCGCGCTACGGTTCTCATCGCAAACATATCTTTATGAAAGTTCAAAATGTAAACCGACTCCATATAGAGGTACCACTGCTGCTAGTGGGGCGTGGTTATGATGAAAGCGGATATTCCAAAATTTTCGGTAATAATGAGTACATTTTTCCTTTAACGATCGGTGAGATCATAAGTGTTCAAGTCAACGGACCTTTGGTAGTATCACACATCAACGGCATCAAACACGACACGCTTGTCGGTAAGACATTGCGGCGAGGAGATAAACTGAAATTCGAATCCATAAACACTAAGTTATACGTGCAACTGCTGCTTAAATGTCCCATAGCAGTCGATACAGCAACATTCGGCAATGAGTCCTAAGGAGGATCTAGTTGCAGAACTTCACAAACCAGCGCGAAGAAATTTCAAGAGACGACGGGTGATTCTCAAAGGATTGCATGATTTACTACAAGCGGATTTGGTGGAGATGCAACCATATGCACGAAGCAATAAAGGTTATCGATACATTTTAGCTGTTATTAATGCGTTTTCTAAATACTTGTGGGCTCTCCCGGTAAAACGGAAAACGGGAAAAGATGTAACAGCAGCTATGCGAAAAGTTCTTGCTAATATGAAGGTATCTCCAAAAAACGTACAAACCGATTTGGGAAAAGAATTTTATAACAGCGATTTTCAAGCATTGATGCGACGTTACAAGATAAATCATTACATCACGTATTCAACTATGAAAAGCAGCATCATAGAAAGATGTAACCGCACCCTTAAGAACATGATGTGGAAGCAGTTTAGTTTGCAAGGGTCCTACAAATGGTTGGACATTCTGCCCCAACTTTTAAGCAAATATAACACAACCAGGCATAGCACAACAGGTATGAGGCCGGCTGAAGTTAATCTTAAAAATGCCAAACGTCTGTTACACACCGTGTACAGCCACACAAAAACTGTAGATCCGACACCTCAAAAGTTTCATAAAGGAGATTCTGTACGCATTAGTAAATATCGCTCGATATTTAGCAAAGGCTACACACCCAGCTGGAGCAACGAAATATTCAAAATAGCCACAGTGCGACTTACAAATCCTACCACCTACAGACTCACCGATCAGGAAGGGCAAGAAATCAAAGGTGGATTTTACGAGCACGAATTACATAAAACCAAACACTCTGACGTATACCTGGTAGAAAAGGTGTTGAAGATTAAGGGTAATCAGCTTTACGTAAAGTGGTTGGGATTCGATAATCGTCACAATTCCTGGATATCCAAAAACAATGTTGTATAACTTATTATGATTCTATAGAACTCTTTCAATAAAACACTTTTTTGTTTTACTACCATTTATTTTCTTTAAATAAAAACTTTTTATGTTTTACAGTAATTTATTATTGTAAATGCTGAACATGAGTGACTACAGTGTTAAATAACAAATATACTTGGTAATGCGGACCCAAACAATCAGATTTTTTGTAAAATTTAACTTACTACCTCTATCATACAAGCTAGTGTTCTTAACCTATACTATAATTGCTATATACAATAACTAAACCTACAAAGTACAAGAAAGCCGTGTAGGACCTCTGCTGTTAAGTAATAACGAATACTGTTCCGCGAACATATTGCTACACCATCGTTTCGGCAATGCGCAGCAAGTTGTCTAGACGACTGTAATCATCTATGTCACGGTGACCCCACGCTAAGGTTTTGGTAGTATTAGGAATAAGGAAGCGTTTATCATCTCGCGAAGAAAGCGCAACCTTATTCATTAATTCGGTGTACATAGTGTGTAAACGGGAACGAAACACATACATCTGACAAAATACAACTTCCCTCTTGTTTTCGACTACAGATTTATAAATTTCGGTGGTGAGGTGATTCCGAACAGCACTCTTTCTAACTCCCTTCGCCTTTTTGTCTTCTTTACCAACAGCGTTTACACAGTATGTTTTTGCACCGACCCCGTAATAGCTACACACAGCCACCCCCGCGTACTCATCCTTAAATTTGCCAACAACGGACTTGGTTCTCGAAATTCCATGCAGGCCATTCTTGTAATTTGATGTATCAAAGAGATCAAGGTGCTCTTGCATGTCGGCGTAAAAATGTTCAGTAAAAATTTCCAGGATGAATGAGTCCGTGTCCGAATACAGTAGAGACACATTACGGTCCTATTTATGCTTCAAAAATTTGTAATAAAAATCGTACATTACCGTTTTCGAAAGATCTAAAACTGAGAAACCAACATAAATGGGTTTGTTATATAAAACCGATGTTCTGTTCATTTCTACTGCTATTAAATTTTCCCCAAACCGAATTCTATCTTTAAAGTTAGGTTTCGATATCAAAGCTTCTGCCCCCATTCTATTACCAATTTTCTCCCAATGACTAATTAACTTTACAAGAACCCTTTTGTCCACGTTTTCCATGGTTTTACCAAAAACGCTATTGTTAGCTAGTTTGAATGAATTTCGATGAAATTCATTGTCAGACTTGTTACGTAATTTTGTGTTTAAATCGATGTAGGATCTGAGCCAAGGAGATTGTCTAAACTTAAGTATTTTATGTGTTTTAACCAAAATCAAACCAGCCTCTAAGCATTGCCTCAAATTTCTGTAGTGAATAATATAATTGTGTTTGTCATACAAATTTGGAATTAATTTTGCATTTTTAAATTTTCCCTGCGGAGGCACCAATAGCTCGGGGCAAAAGGGAAAGTCATTGTGATCGTCATGTAAATTTTCGGGGTACCGCAAGTCAACTTCCAACACGTACCCAGTATCTGAGTCGTCCACAATTTTAAATACGTCAAAACTATCAATTTCGTCGTCAGTCAACCAAACAAAACCACCTTGCGGTAGAAACTGTCTCATACTATGGGCATACAAATTCGTGGCATCCAAATACACAATAAAAGAAGTGGGTTTGAAAGCGTCATAGTTACCCGCAAATTTATTGTTGGCAATAGCATTTCGCCCGACGCAAGTACTGACTCCTCCACGAATACCCTTTCTAAAAAAGTGAAACATATCCATATCCGTCAACAGCTCCAACTCAACCCCCGTATATTTTAACATGGCGTCCCAACTTAAACCGGGGGCGGTGAAGTACTGCGCCGGATCTAAATTATATTGATTTAAATAAAAATTTCGAAAGTTTTCGAAAACGTCTGCCAATATAAACACATCACATTTGAGGTAAACATTGGAATAGTCGCCCAACGTTTGACATTCGAAAGTTTTCCAGACCTTAACGGCGCGTTCGTAATCGACCTCAGTAATATGCGTCTCGGTTAAATGATCATAAAACTGAGCGATTGTGGGCAACGCCGGCTCGTCTAATTTTGTAAATGAATCCAGATACGAATAGGGAAACACACCTTTCTGTCTCATCAGTTCGAATTTGATGTCATGTCCGAATTGCTTATGAATTTCAACACACTGATCATCTGATAATGTGGCGGCCAGCGATGCTAAAGAAGCACTTAAAAATCTGTAACTATCTAAAAATCGAATTTGCATATAAACGTTTTTTCGTTTTCCGTCAACAACGACTTCATCTACCCAAAGACGTTTACCAAATGAAATATATTTTTCCTTATTTTCCGGAATGACATCAAGCTCCTCGTTATTTTGAGCTAACTGTTTGACAAAAAGGTGGGAATCGTAATTTAAATTGTGAAAAAATACGGGAATAAAATTTGGAAGTTTATAATTCAGATTGCAATTGGAATGGGCAGCTCCCCGATATTCTCCGGTCAAATGGTCGTGATCGCGAACCTTTACGTCCCCCTCTCCAAAAGGACGATTGCAAATATGACATGAAGCAGCATCCTTAAAATTTTGAATTTCTTGCGGGGCCAGAGGCTTGAGGGGTACAACATACTTTAAACTGTTGGAATATAAGGCGCGAACGTCTCTGTCTAGACGCTCAACAAACACGTCCACAGCATCCTCGCCCCTATAAATTTCGAATTTGGATAGAGTATCATCAAAAGAACATTTCAAATAATACGCGAAAGAATACGGTTTGTGCTCGCACGTTTTGATCGTATATGGTCTTTCGCGATCCGGCTCCTGATCCCCACCATCGACAGGTGATAAAACGGTCTCGAAATCTGCGTAGCAAACATAAGGCACTTTCAATTGCTTATGATAATTATCAAATTTAAGAATGTTCTGGGGCCTCACCTCCCCACACTTATCCGTGATCGGCTCTGTCGTAGGCAACTTTGTGCACACATGATTACAGTCAAAAAGCTTATGGTTCTCCAGATGGGCATCGGTGCGAAAGTAATTTAGACAACCATTACAAAAATGTTTTGCATTTTCCCTAGCCGTTATTTGCCGCGAAACTAACCTAGACAAATTGGTGATCCAACAGTAGTGGTTATTACCTTCGCCATCTGTTAGAAGCAGCAAATTTATATGTCCGTTTTTTATACGTGGCGAATAGTACAGAGGTCCCACAACTTCATATATGGTAATATCGTTTTGAAAAGTCTTTTCCAACGCGTATACATTTATAGAAAGTTGAGGGTTATTTTTTTCAAATTTAGAAATATCGCGCAATCTAACAGGGAATTCAATGTCCTTAAAATTTAAAAACTCGCTGCAATCTGGATACGAACTCGTTCGATTAGACAGTCCATCCGGTTCGCAGATGGCCGAGGTTACCGCCCACCCGAAACAACGCTCGTCATCGACGTTTTGGACGTTCACGATCGCTTTCTTGGACTGAATCTGCTTCGGGAGCGGGATATACGAAGACGCCCGAAACGGATTGAATTTATTTATATTTAATTCTAGGTACAGCAACTGCTTCAAGATCCACCCTGTAAAAATTTTGCGGTTAGTAACATTAACAAGAATTACAGTTGTAATACACACCTGAATCGCGTTCCTCAAATTCGGACACCTTCTGGTCCAATATCCCCGTTAAATTATCATATAATTCGTTCAAGTCTGTACCGCGAGTGACCACCTCGTTGGTCGTATTAAAACTTTTGACGTCTTGTACATCTTGAGTCTCCAAAATAAAATACCCGAAAAGTTCGAAATTGAATTTTATACTGTTTAATTTGGTCAATTGACCTTCTATAAGACCTATAATTTTGTCTTTCAATTCGGTCATATATTCTACAACGCTTATATGATAATTTTCCGTGGACACCCTGTAGCTGGCAACGCGGGACTTGGAGGCGCTTGGAAGGGCCACCACTCCTTTCCCCAGATGGACGACATCACACCGCCTCGTGTGACGATTGCTCCTCAGGTGTCCAACGAAACAAGTCCGAGGAACATTTCAACACACACGTCGCAGTATTGCGTCCTGGGGAGCTGTTCTGTTAAACCAAACGTTAGAAAACATGAAACACTACAATAGAGACACACTCACCACCGCTGGAGTCATTAAGTCTTGGGCGTTTACTCGCCGATGGTCCCTCACCAGCTGCTACCGAAGCCTCCATAGCGTCACCTTTAGGAAACACACAATTGATATAATCAGCAGCAATCAACACGTTTCCACTTACCACTCGTCGATGGGTGGCCAACCTCGTGGCGACAGCTATCTCTTCGATGGCGAAACAAATTGTCAGCTCTGGTGAAGGACTCTCCACAAGCAGTGCACCTGAACATAATGGTAAATTAGTCTCGCGCAATCGGTTAATATACTAATTGCGCGATTAGCTACCCAGCTCGAGGCTTACTAACCACAAACGAAAAGAACACCTTTATTAACACTGATTAACAAATTAAACCTCGAACGGAATACCCAGGTGTCACCACGGGGAGGATTCGCTTTGGACACCCTGGAGAGGATAGGGGGGGAGGTTATTTGTGTTAGGGGTGTATGATATGTTAAACGATTATCTACTCGTTACTTAGCCTTTTTATCGAGCTCCTGACGTCTTGCACGAATCGCGCTCTCCACAGCTAACAGATCTTGGATTAGCTCCAGCCTTGCTAACGCAGCATTCTTAAAGATGTCCATGTTAGTTGCGCTGTGGCCGTGGCGGATCTTAGGTAAAGCGGCTATGCTTTTTAGGTACTCATCGTGCATCGTCGCTTCTAGGCTGGCGGCTCGAATTTCTAGTGAGCTAATAACAATATAAGCTATTAAACTGGGAAAAGCACGTTCTGAACACCTTCAATGTTAAATAACATATATGGATAGAAAAATAATATCTAATATCTAATATCTAATATCTAATATACCTTATATAATGGTCACCGCTGCGAAGATCAGCTGCTTTAGCATCTATTGCATTGCGATTAGACACGTATTCACGTTCGGCACGCTGGGATGGCGAAATGTCATCCATGTCTTCCTCCTGCGGGGTAGACGTAATCGACACCACAGTGTCGACTACGTTACTCCCAGTGGCTACAACAGCTACACCACCCGAAACCGGAGACTGCGCAATTACAGACGGTGCTGCGGTCGCATTTTCCGAAGGTTGGATTGTTGGCTGCTTCGAAATTCGACTGGTCGGTCGACTTGAGCCGGAGTCGATCTCCAAACCATCTACAAGGGCTCTAAACTCTTGCGCCGCACCGTCGCCGGAAGCCACCTTTTCCAATTGAATGTCATCAAAATCGAACGTTTCCATAAACATTTCCGTTTGCGATAAATGAGGAGACTCAGATTGCATCGGCATATTTTGAATTTTTGCCACAGGAACATCAGTCTCCTCATTCATACACTTGACATACTTCGCCAAATTGAATTTTGCTGGTTTTTTCCGTTTCTGACCTTTTTTTAAAGCTGATTTTAAAATTTTACTCGAACCTTGACTACTTGGAGAAATAATTTCGTAATTAGGAACAATTAATACGTCACTTAAAACCTTTATGGCAGCTTGCGGCGACGTCTGTGCGGAACCACTTGGTTCCGTGCAGGCGCAAAGTTTAACTGTACCCGTTTTTTTCAAACTGAGCCTATTAAATTTTGAAAAATTTTTCGGTAAAATCGAACCCTCGCAAAACTGGCAAACAGCGCTGTTGCTAGCCATTGCAAACACAAGATAATGACTGCTCCCACCTTAGCTAGGTGTATATATAGTAAACTTGGTGGGGCGGAAGGACGACTTTCGCACGCAAACCAGTTGAGGTCGTTGCAATCTACACTTTTCTTGAAACTTAGCTTACACAAAGGAAGTTAACCTTGAAATACCTTTACGTTTGCTGTATGTCTAAATTTTTGCAGACTGCGCGTGCAAAGGCAACAAAAAGTATTTTTCAAACACAGTTTGCAAGTTAATACAGACGAGAGTGATATTATATTTTACAGTAACATTCATTAAAATGTGATACATTTAATTTCCTATTAATTTCCTACTGGTTATGATTTTAATTGACAACCAATCTATGGGAAATTGCAACAATTTGTTTTTTAATACTTGCTTATAAAGAGCTCTGAGTAATTATTTTTCATTCGAGACTGCTACAACTTTCACCGGTTTTGCTGCATATTTTTAGACTGATAAACAAACTGTTGTTTATAATTAAAAATGATCATTCGAATACTTCGCTCTATTTTTTTAATTTAGATAGATGTCGGTTTATTCATCTTTAAGATGTTTACAAAAACATTTATTGTTATTTAATAAACAGATTTAACTTGAACAAAGCTTTTTTAAACTGATATAAATTAACAGTGTGTGTTTAGTTTCGTTCGCCGTTTGAGTCCATTATAGAATAAGTTTTTGAGAACATGATTTTGCTGTTAAGGGTGATCTAACGTCATTTACAAATCTAGTCTTATAATTATGAATGTCCTTATTGTATACTATAAATTTGGAACTTATTCGACCAAACCTATCTTTTTCACAGCTTTAATTACAATACACTCAATATGTTGTTTAAATTTCAATCTATTATTAATTATAACTCCTACATATTAGTAATACCTTTACCTTTAGATTGCTGACACAATGCACTGGTGATCTGCATTTAAAATGTATGTATTTATACGTACAGTTTGCGTTTGAAATTCATACACGATACTGGGTTCACAGAAACTGCTTAATATGCAGACGTTACTCGTGCGTTTCAGTGTCAGTCAATTAAAAAATATTGTGATTAGTATTCATTCACTTGCACTAAGGAACGTGCACAACGTTAAATGCAGCGATTTATATTCAAGGAAATGCGCGCATGCATTACGATTGCTTACATTTTAAACAGTGCATCTAATTTTGTGCCAGCATTTGTCATTCTTTCGGAAAACCAAAAATTTAAAGAAATAAAATTGCCATTTTTAAACAAATCAGTGGTGCCTTGAAATTATTGATGCATCTCAAAATCTTCAACAAATTAGTTTGCTGTTTATTAATTTGCATCTATCAAATGTAGCGACAAACATGGCATTAATTGCACCTGATCAGCTTCCAGCATACCACCACTTCACAATTTGCACTGATTTAAAAAAAATTATAATTCTGATTTTGCTGTTAAGGGTGATCTAACGTCATTTACAAATCTAGTCTTATAATTATGAATGTCCTTATTGTATACTATAAATTTGGAACTTATTCGACCAAACCTATCTTTTTCACAACTTTAATTACAATACGCTCAATATGTTGTTTAAATTTCAATCTATTATTAATTATAACTCCTACATATTAGTAATACCTTTACCTTTACATTCGCTGACACTGCACTGGTAATTCACTTTAAAATGTATGTAATTTCTCTCATATTTATACGTGCAGTTTGCGTTTAAAATTCATACACGATACTGGGTTCAGAGAAACTGCTTAATATGCAGACGTTACTCGTGCGTTTCAGTGTCAGTCAATTAAAAAATATTGATATTAGTATTCATTCACTTGCGCTAAGGAACGTGCAAAGCGTCAAATGCAGCGCTTTATATTCAAGGAAATGCGCGCATGCATTACGATTGCTTACATTTTAAACAGTGCATCTAATTTTGTGCCAGCATTGGTCATTCTTTCGGAAAACCGAAAATTTAAAAGAAATAAAATTGCCATTTTTAGACAAATCAGCGGTGTCTTGAAATTATTGAAGCATCTCAAAACCATCAACAAATTAGTTTGCATCTATCACTTATTGCACCTGATCAGCTTCCGATTGTAGAGCTCTGAGTAATTATTTTTCGTTCGAGACGTTTATTTAGATTTTAATTGACAACCAATCTATGGGAAATTGTAACAATTTGTTTTTTAATACTTGCTTATAAAGACCTCTGAGTAATTATTTTTCGTTCGAGACGTTTATTTAGATTTTAATTGACAACCTATCTATGGGAAATTGCAACAATTTGTTTTTTAATACTTGCTTATAAAGAGCTCTGAGTAATTATTTTTCATTCAAGACTGCTACAACTTTCACCGGACTGATAAACAAACTGTTGTTTATAATTAAAAATGATCATTCGAATACTTCGCTCTATTTTTTTAATTTAGATAGATGTCGGTTTATTCATCTTTAAGATGTTTACAAAAACATTTATTGTTATTTAATAAACAGATTTAACTTGAAAAAATTATAATTCTAGTTTATTTCATTATTAGGTTTTCTAATACTGTAGCAAACGTAAAAAAATTTTATAATTATGCATACATTCCTAATAACTGCCAAAAGTATTACTATTTAGTATCAAACGGTTCGTTTTTTAACGAGGAATATGAGGGTGTCGCAAAAAAATTTCTATTATTTAAAATAACTGAGATAAATGCAAAATTAGAATCTGCAGCATAATTTGTCAACCCTTTCCTCCAAGTCGAGATGTCGGTAGGAGAGATTTGTATATAAACCAGTCGCTGTTGCATGACAAAATCAGTTTCTTCAGCTGCATCTGCTTCATTGGTAAGATATGTTTGTATATATGTTTTATTTTATATGTCTATGTCTTTGAAAAATGTAATAGGAAAAGTTCTGAAAAAAAGTGTTTTTACTTTTCTAATGTAAATGCTCACATCTCCCTTTTTATTAAAATATTTGTCCCCGTCTTTTGTGCCTACTTCCATATACACAATTTCTAATATTTTTTCTAATGTTTCTAAGCAAAATAAAATGCTCGTATCATTATTAAGATATTTGATTGGAATTTTTGCATTGTACAGTTACTTCGCTATTCTAAATTCTAAAATATTTTTCAGATTAAACAGAATGGGTAAGACGCTTATTTTTTTTGTATTCTAAACAGAATACATATAAGAAATTTACAGAAGAATTCCTCGATTCGATTGTGCTAGGCGCTGCCATGTCAGCGTTCGGTAATATTGTGTTAATTTTAATATTTGATGTAATACATTTTTAACATTTTAGAACTGCAACTGGTGATGCATATATCGGAAAAATATGACACTGTAAGAAAATATATATATATATATAAATCTGGTTCACAATAAATTTCTTTTTAGCAAGACATAGTTCTGCTGAAAAACTCTACCTACATCCCGGAAGCCACCCTGCTAGAGGTGGGGTGGTTTCTGGGATGTAGATACAAGGTCTACAGGGACCCCGACTTGCTTGACATGCTCTGGGTGATCTACGTGATTATAAGTTGATTTGCTTCTTTGAAGAAACTAAGTGTTCTTTTTTACAGCAAATGTGAGGCCACCCAGAGCTTTCTAGGTTAGGTTAGTTAGTAAGTCAGTTTGTAATATATAATAAACGTTTTAAAATTTTTAATTTTTTTATTACATCGTTATAACTACATGATAAACACTTATTGTTCTAACGTTTGCTGTTGGGCGTATTGTTTAAACACAATATCATATCTTATGACGTCCAAAGCATACTTTAGCATTTCATGCATGCAGTATACATTTTCGGATTTTATTGGCGGTAACGCATCCTCAATGCTTCTTTTAAAGTCGCCGGGTAAATTCGAAACCTCGTCTATTACACTAGTGTAAAATTGATCAAAATTCTGACTTTTCAATAATTCAGCTTTAAAATTCAGCAGAGGTAGCAACCCCCACAATTCTGCCACTGATTGCATACCGAGATACACTTGGGATCGCTTAAGTTCCTGCAGCACAATCACTTTTTTGTTTCCGATTTTTTGGAAATATATTCGTTTGCCTGGACTTATATCCACCGGTTTTAAATCTCCATCTTCATAGTTAAAATGTCTGTTTATCACATCTTCATTTTTAAGAAAGACTTGCCACTCTCCTTCGTCTAGCAGTATAAAATTGTTGTTAATCCCACTGAACACAAAACTACACCTCATGTTATACCCAGTCTTCAAGGTTACTGTTGATGGCCTCGCTTCGAACATGACCTTGGGCTTGCACGTGGCCTCGCCTTGCATGTGACCTTGGGATTGAACGTGGCCTTGGCCTTGAACTCAAGGCCAAGTGGTGGGGGGAGGTTCCAGAACCATCCACTTCGCTCTACTGCTTTATTGGTACGTCTTTTAAAACAGACCACTTGGGAATCTCGACTAATTCGTAAAACAAAAACAAGAGTTCCAAAAATGCGAAACTTAACCCACACTTAAAGATGAATACGCTCTTGACGGTTGTTGTTTATTCGTTAGATCATAGATTAAATCATTTAGATGTAAGCACTATTGTTTGTTCAATTATAAATAAACTGTCTTAGTAAAATTACCCGTTTGCAAATTTCTTTTTGCTTTCTACATCTAATAATACCATAATAACACCTTATTCTTATCGTCTATGTTAGGGTTAACGCGGTAGCCCAGTAGGGAGTTTTTTACCTGCTTTGGCGTTAAGGTGGACCATGTAAATGATGTAGAAAATCTGCCTACTGAAAGCGTATTTGGTCAACTGCAAGTAGTATTGGAAATAACTGACAGTGCCATCTTTCGGAGGGCTCCCACCTGGTTTAGATCGAATTCACTTTGCCATATACTCGAGACGTCTAGATATTTATTCGCCTATGATTTAACACAGAAAGAAAATAAAGACGCTACAGCCAATTGAGTAAACAAATTTCTAGTTAGAAAAAAAATAAGGATGAAGTTAGAATATTATGATTTCAACAGATAGATGAAATGTAGAAAAGTTGCAGGCAAAGGTGAAAACAAGAGTAGGATCAGTATAGGTTACGGATTATTAACGTTATATGCGAAAATACATTGTAAATAAGTTAGATTAGCTTACATTTGTCATAGCATTAGTTGTGTGGCATATGTAAATTTTGCTTACGTCTCAAAATTATACACATGACACAAGGGGGGATGTTGCTGTGTTATTTACAGGTCACGAATCACTACAGCCTTGTAAGGTCAAACATTTTAATTTTGTTAGCAAATAGTACTAGGTTAAAACGATATGTTTCAAATTAAACAATGAATATAAACACTGCTGGCATGTGACTCAATGTGAAAGGATTATAACAGTAATTTAAACGTCAGTGGTCATAAACAAATACAATTTAATAGTTCTTAGCAAGGCCAAAGGGTTAGATTGTCATTAACTAATACACAATAATGCAAATATAGTCTCAAATCAATCCATTAAACGAGCATCCGATTACACCAAAATTATAAATGGGCAAGTACACGCAGGAGGTGCAATACACCTGTGATATAGTGCGACAAGTGTATTTCCGGTGAACGGGTAATGCAGTGTATGTGTGCGCGGTAATCCCAAGTCGACATCAAGGTGGAAGGACCATCTCCACATAGAACTGCACAGGTTCCAGGCACTATAGCAGGCAGGGAAGCTGGACGACTCGAGCAACTGGTTCTGAACGCTCGGATGCAGACCGCAGGCCACAGGAGAACATGGAGCAGTTCCAATTAAGGGCGAATTCTCCTGATATAACAATAGCCACGTGTAATAGTTGGAAACATCAACAAAAGTTAATCATACCTGTGGCAACACTAAACACTTGAGTTAAACTGGGATATCAACACCAGGAACGAGCAGGGCCTAGGTGCCGTTGCAGGTGGCGTTCCTCCAAATGAATATAACAAGATCACCAGGTGCCGTTGTTTGTCAGGAATCCAAACGCATCCGGACGGGGGTGTGTGTGTCAGCGGTCCTCCAAAACGTGTGCCAAGGGTGTATATTAGTTAGAGAGACCTGTATATGTAATTAAGTTAGCGGAATATGTAGATGTAGTTTTGTAATCATTTAATTAGTTACTAGGTTAATTTTCCCGCTTTATTTGTGTGAGCGTGGCGTGCAGAGAAAAGCCCGCGAAATTACACAATAGATACAGCATTTGTTAATGGGGGCTATTTCCTGCCATATATTCTGGTGACAAGCAATATTTCAAGATCTAGACAGTAACGAATCTTTGTCAAAATTTCCCGCCAATTTAGACGTGTTTGTAACGGCCATTTTACGCAAAACTGAACCTAAATGACTTAACGGAAATTTGCGCCATGTGGCATGTTACGATCCAATTAGAAAGGATTAGCCCGAGTATGGGGGGTTTTTCAACCCTTGTATATAAGCCTTTTCGCGCCCTTGAGAAGGGGCTTCGCTTGGCTTATCTGCGGGTTGTTACGTCTTAAGCCAGAAAATTTGTATCACGTTGTTGTTTTTTTGACAAGCGTTGAAAATAAAACGAATGTTTTTTCTAAGTGTTGTTTGGTTTCTACGTGAGAAAAATTAAGTCAGCTTACCTCGTCATACAAGCGTCTACGATCCTTAGGTGGACAGCATAACACGAGAGGAACACTAAAGAAGCACCAAGCCGCTAACGACAACACCTGTTGATGACACCACGAGCGCCGCCATTGAAATTTGCAAATCTTGAATCGATTCACGATCGATTCGCGCCGGCGCACAGCAGGGAGTCCAGGACCGTATTTCGCATTTGGTAACGTTATATCAGTTATTCTGCTGCATGAATTGCCCGAAAGTTTTTGTTTATTGCCGTTATAAAAGTGTAAGGATTGATTTGAGGATAATATTAAATTAAAGCAATCGTCTCTTTGACCATCAAACCCTAGGAACCCGCGAGATAAGAATAATTTTGAATAAATTTCTATAACCCTGAGATTATTGCATTTCAATTTGAGTCACATGCAGATTAGTTAGTAAACAAATAAGAGCTGTTTGTGGTATCCCAAGGCTGTGCTTCGTAAGCTAAAATTAAAAGTACAGGTAAGGTGTAAAATTTCACTTAGGCATCCCCTTTTGTGCGAGGGCTTAATAAGCAATTAAGTAATTAGCGATTAAACAAGGGGGGGGTGTAAATTTAAGGGGTATCACGGCAATATATATATATATATATTAAAGGTAAACATTTCAGGGTGTCATACCGCTTAATAAATTTGAAGATTTCTTCAACTGGTTGAAGAACATCTTGAATGGCGTTTGGGGTTGGACGACGTTTCGACGAAATCACATTCGTCATTTTCAAGTCCTGGTAGTCCTGGTTTGGCTTCTAGTTATGCGGCAACACGACGGACTGTCAACTTGATGTACAGCTGACTGAATAGGTTGTTTATCAATTACTGTGGCAACTAGCATCGAGGGAGCTGTACTGCTAGAACGGATGGCTGGTGTTCGTAGAGAATGGCCGGCCGTTGCTTGTAGTAACGTTGGTAACCACGATGCAGGTAATCGGCTTGTGTCGTCGCGGGTGTTCATACAATTCGGACGTTTCACGATTTCGATGGCTTCTCGTATGATGCATGCGTCTTTGTGTTCGACGCTGGCAATGCTCTTGGTGTTGTCGAAATCAATCTTGTGCGAAGTATCCCATATATGATGCACTAGCGACGAAGTGTGTTCCATCTTCTTAACATATTTCTGATGTTCTTCCTTGCGTGCCTTTATTCTCCGGTTGGTGTGGCCTATGTAGCTGCTATTGCAATCCCGACACGGTATCTCGTAGACTCCTTGGTTTTCCAAAGGGATGTACTCTTTAGGATTCTTCAGTATGGACTGGATTATTCTATCCGTGGTAAAGGTTGTCCTGATGTTACATTTTCTAAGGATTCTGTTTACTAAAGTGCCAGTTGCCGAATCTCTAAACGTCATTAAACAGAAGTATGATCCACCTCAACACATCATCAAACTTGCCGATCATTGTCTCCAGAATACATATTTCATCTATAATGGTCAACGCTACAAGCAAGTAGAAGGAGCGCCCCCAGCATACAGGAGGCAGCAACAATTATTAACATACGGCACTAAAACGCTTTTCAATCCTCACAGCTTCATACATAATCTCGTTCATAAACCTAAATACCAAAATCTATACCACCTAAAAACCAAACTTCCACAACCCATTCGAATCAGATACCACAACCTAATAATAAAATATAAACTCCCCCTCCCGCCAGTTGAACAAAAAGTAGACGAAGATATACCTCCTTGGATAATAAAGAAACCAAACATCGACATTAAACTAAGTGAAATCTCCAAATCAGAAACACACCACCTAATCATAAAAAACGGATTTAAAGAAGCTATTACAAATCACTACACCAAACACGTCCACATATACACCGACGGATCACGAAGTGATTGCAATACCGGTTGTGCATTTATTCATGGGAACATTCAGAGAACATACAAACTCCCGACGATCTGCTCTGTTTACAACGCAGAATTATATGCCATCCTAAAAGCGCTTCAATACGGCAAAACTGTAGACACAGCAAAAATCCTAATTTGCACTGACTCACTGAGTTCACTGTATTCCATAGGACAAAAGAAAACTGATAATGCATACGTACTTCAAATACAAAAAGAAATTCACGAAGTATTCAATCATTACCAAAAGAATATAGACTTACTCTGGGTGCCATCACACACTGGAATAGTAGGTACCGGTAATGAAACAGCCGACCATGCAGCTAAAGCAGCTATAAACATGCAACACACATCAACGGACCGGGTTATCCATACAGACCTGATCAACTGTTACAAGAGGCTATTAAGATCTCAATGGGAATTCGAATGGCAGAATATTTCACCAGAAGCCAACACATTAAGAAGTATTAAGGACCACACATTGGCAATACCCATAAAACCCATACACCGATCATTGGAAGTAATCTTCAGAAGACTTAGAATAGGGCATTGCAACTACACCCATGCATTCATTTTTAAGAAAGACCAACCACCACACTGTAACATCTGCAACAGTCGAATCACAGTAAGGCACCTATTTCTAGAATGTAAGGAGTACGATATACAACGGCGAGATTTCAACATCCCTGGAAACCTAAAACAGGCGTTGTCAGCTGAAAACATTGACAATTTATTCAGTTTTCTCAAAGCTACCAATTTATTGTCGAAAATCTAAAACTCAGTAGTAACTATAACCACAATTACAATATACTGTAAATAATATCATATTCATAGCTAATGGCATATTGTTGACGCATGAATGTGATATAATATATATATAGTCTATGTATTTTCTAATAAAATTTAAAAAAAAAAAAAGTTTCACAGCTACTTTAAAACTCCTATACTTACATGGATCTACAAATAATTTAAATTATTAAATACAGCGTGTTACGTTTTCCACCTACACGTCTCCATATTTACTTATTTGTTCTTGGAATGATATAACGTTTTACACAGTTGAAAATCCCCGTAAAGCGAATGTTTTTAATGTTTACTGCCCTTTAATGGAATTCATCTAATGTGGTCGTTTCAGATAACATAATAGTTATTTGTACAAGTTAATTTTTTTAATAAAGGTGATTGGACATCGTGATGCTAGAAGTAAAGTTGGAGTCGAATACTTAACCCTTGAAGTTCCTGATGCTGCCTTATGTTGGGTAGTATAATTTTTAAAAATTAACTATAGTTACTTCACAATTACTGGTAGTAATAATATGCAAACGATACCAACGGGAAGGTGAAATTTATTACTCTCAATATTCTAATAAAAAAGAATACAATAATAAATTTAATGCATATGTCTAATAAAACAAAATTAAATCATGTTGGAAATCTGATATTATTTATTTATTTATTTATTTATTATCGTTGTAGCCAACAGCTGATGCCAATGACAGGCTACATTTTAAATAATTAACATTAATATAGGCCAGTTTTCAAATGCAGAAATTAAAAGAACAAAAAAAAAACAATGGAAGAAAATAACTTTACAATTTGCTATCAGAGTAAAGCAATGATTGTTGAATAACTTAAAAAAAAACAAAAAAACATGATAGCTGGATTAAAACTAAATTATAGAGTAAGTTGTAGATTAAAACTAAATTACTAAGCTAAAACTTAAATATGCCTCGCCCCAATATCAGCCTCAACTCTCGGTAAATTTAGAGCATATTTACACATATTTAAAAATATCTTTATTTTGAGGTTAAAAAAATCAACATATCCACTTACAATATTTGCATATTTACATATTCGATAAATTGGTGAATTTATTAATGAATTTGTTCGAGATGGTGGAAGATAAAATATTTGATTGCAGCGGGAAACTTGTCAGGGTACAAGAAAACGTAATTTGTGTAATATTGGACTAATATCAGTTTCGTTGTTAAAAACCTTATGTAAAAATACAAGTGCTGCCAAATAACGCCGTTTCTCTAAAGTTATAATACCTGAATATTTCTTTAATAACTCTGAGTAATGCGAATATAGGGGGTAGTATCCTGTTTCTTTGAAATACAAGTATTTAAGGAATCGTTTCTGCACTCTTTCTATTGCATTTATACCGTGAGCATACATGGGACTCCATATAAGCGAGGCATATTCCAGTTTACTTTTTACAAAATAATTGTATAAAGTTGTGAGGGTATTCCGACTGGAAAACATTTGTGATTGTCTTATTAAAAAGCCAAGGGCTTTGTATGCTGTGCTAACTAAATTTTCTATATGAAAATTAAAAGACAACTTTGAATCATACGTAACGCCCAAGTCCCGTATTGTTTCATTTTTTTTAAGTGGTTCCTGATTCATACTATAATTAAATTGGTAATTTGTATGTTTTTTAGAGAAAGTTACATAAGAACATTTAGCAATATTGAAATAAAGTTGATTTTTTTGACTCCAAAAATATAGATTGTCAATATCTTTTTGTAATTCAATGCAGTCTTGGACTGATTGTATGTTTTTCCATATTTTTAAATCATCCGCAAAAAGTAATGATTTAGAATATTGCAAAACATTGGGCAAATCGTTTATTAGCAACAAAAAGAGTAGAGGACCTAAATTGGCACCCTGGGGAACTCCGGAATTAACAAAATATCTATGTGACTGACAACTATTATATACTACATATTGAATTCTGTCAACAAGATAAGATTCAATTAGATTTACAAGACTATCTGAAAATCCATACATTCTCAATTTCGACAAAAGCACATTATGAGACACTCTGTCAAATGCTTTTGCGAAATCCGTATATATTACATCTGTCTGTAAATTTTCATCTATGGCTTCAGACACATCTTGTGTAAAGTGCAATAGATTTGTTACTGTAGAACGCTTAGGCAAAAAACCATGTTGATTATCGCAAATAAGTGTTTTAACATGATTAAATATTCGAGAGTGAAGTATAGATTCAAAAATTTTTGACACCGCTGGTAGTATAGAAATTGGTCTGTAATTTGTTACATTGGATCTTTGGCCGCTCTTATAAATTGGGCAAATTTTTGCTATCTTCCATGCAGCAGGATATGTAGAAGTAGCAATTATTTTATTGAAAATTATAATAAGGGGGTAGTTTAATATATTGGCACAACCTTTAAATATATAAATTGGTATCAAATCATGTCCAACAGATTTTTTGGGTTTTAGTTTTGTAATTGCCAAAATTATTTCGTCGTTTGTTATTTGCATCATATTTAAAATATCAATCGTGTCCTTAGGTTCACTAAAATTTTGTACATTACTGCTCATATTACTTCCTTTAAAACTATAAACTGATTTAAAATTTTTTGCAAATGCTTCTGTAATTTCTTCATTTGTATTTAGAGTTTTTCCTTCAAATGTCATGGATGGAAGAGCAGATTTTACCCTTTTTTTATTTTTTAAGAACGACCAAAAACAAGCCGGGTTCTGTTGCATATTAGTCTCTAAATTATTAAGGTAATTCTTAAAGCATTCGGCAATATTACATTTTATTTCAGTTCGCAAAAGGTTATATCTCTGAAGATTTAGTGGTGTGTTCTGAAATTTCAGTTTTTTAAGCAGTCTTGATTTAAATTTAATTTTTTTTATTAATTCCGAAGTGAACCAAGGTGGATATAATCTGTTTTTAGGCCTGCTCTTTGGTACAGAAGCGTCCAATGCTTTATAAAATAACTTATAAAATTCACTTACCATAGCATCAACATCGTTGCAATGGTTAATCGAATTCCAGTCAGTATCCCTCAGATCTCGATAGAGTTTATCGAAATCAGCTTTCTGGTACATATACTGTGGTCCGCCAAAACAAACATCAGTCCTAACAAATATATCCATTTCAAATGTTATGTCTAAAGGCGGATGGTACATATCTACTTTCACCAGAGAAAAAGTCGATTTTGAAACTTTTATATTCATATTTGACAATACAAGGTCTAAAGCTTTATTATTTTTATTTAATACAAAATTATGTTGAGAAATATTATTAATATTTAAAAAATTCATAAATTCGTTTTCTATCGAACCATTAACTGTGTTGAAAGCAGGATCGTACTTGGGAATGTTAAAATCGCCAAAGATAAGCAAGTTGGAAGAAGCAAGTTGTAAATTTGCCTCTAGGATATCATAAAAAATTTTATATGTTGCTGCAGGAGATGATGGTGAAATATAGACCGCGCACAAGTAAACAATCTGTTTATTAAAATGCACTTTCACCCATAAATCTTCTAAGTTGTCGGACTCCAAATCTAGTAGACGGCGAGACATAAACTTGACTTTTAACGCAATTAGTACTCCCCCTCCATCAGATTTATTTGTGATTCCCAGGTCTCTGTCTCGACGATATATGGTATATCGATCATCAAATATTTCACTGTCGAAAACACTATCATTTAACCAGGTCTCCGTTATAACTATCACATCATAGTCCTCAGCAAGCGCGTTGTTAAATAGTATGTTTAATTTGGTTTTAAGTCCACGTGCATTTTGGTAGTAAATCTTAATTACATTTTTAGTGGACATCTGCAAAATCATTTACTGTACGTATACGATAAACGCGGCTGTCATCAGTTACTCGCATAAATATATTTCCGTTCCTGGTCCAGAGATGTTTCACCTTCCTTTCAGCTTTTACTTGCCTGGCTTTATAAAACAATTGTTTGTTAAACGGACTCAATGATTCGTTTATATATATAGGAGAATGTTGCTTTACAATAGAGGCTAAAGAGTGATCCAGACTACTAGTCGTTATATTATTTCTAACCCTTCTGCACTTAATTAACTCTTCTTTATCAGTTCTTCGCAAAAATTTAACTATTATAGGCCTAGGTACTTCAGGTCTCTTTATATCGGGTTTTAATCGATGACAAGCATCAATTTTCATTTTATCAAAGTTAAAGTTAAGTGCATTACCGACGTGTTGTAGGGTTAAATAAATATTCTCTTCGTGGGGTTCTGGTACACCATGTATTTCCACACAGTTAATGCGGGAATATTGTTCACTGTCATTTAGTCTGCATTTCAACTCTTCATTCTCTTTTTTTAATATTTTATTTTCGGAATCAATCACTGCTATCTTCTCTTCATTTTGCTTAATAGCGTTATCTTTTTCCGATAGAAGATTTCTTAATTCGCGGATTTCATCGTGACACACGTTTATAGAGTGGGCCATGCTTGTCTGCTCCAATCTCAAAGTTTTTATTTCAGCCAAAATTTCATCTAATTTAGTTTCTTCCTGCGTTTTTGCATTTTTGATCTTAGTACAGCCCGGACAGTCCCATGTTTTCTTTCCCAGACGAATTTCTTCCGCTTCTGTTTGATTAATATTTAAACAAGCAACATGCTGATCTACCCCGCAAGAACTGCAGTTGATATTTGTTTTTGTACGAGGCAACAGCTTGATACCACAGGAACTGCAAAAACTCGACATATCATAACATTATTGGCACCATTAATAATCTTTAATAGGTTTCAGTTTCTTAATTCAATTTTTTTATTATATGCATCATTCTATTTAGACGTTTTTAGTTGAGCAAGTTGTAATAAATAATCTGCAGTAAATTATCTCTGGAATTCGATTTTGTAAACACTTCGGATGTTTTTAGTATTTTCAGCTGTTACTAGTACTACAATATTTCTGTTTAACTGCATGTACAGCTCTCATTTAATAAAAACTCTACTAAATTGTTTTGCTTAAACAAAGTTAGTTTCTGCATGTGTAGATCGTTCTGATTCGATTAGATATAATTCGCTAACGTTAAAGGCTTAAAGCAAGGGTGTCGCATATTACCAACGTTGTTTAAAATATATATTACGCACTCAAACAGTATAGAACAAAGCGTAACAACATGGGCATGGAAATAGTCGTGGACACCTGTCTATCCACACTGTAGTTTACTGACGACCAGTAGTTTTGTGCTAACGATAAAGAATGCCTGCAGTACATGATAATAATGCTAAGTCCAGTAACTATGTACAAAAAGAAGGCCTTTGCTTGAAGTGGACCGAAATAGGAAATTCATTTTTGGGGTATTGGGGAAGTTCAGGAAAGCTTAACTTAAAGTTGTCGGCCAAGATTTTCTATGTGCTAATTCCACACTCTTAAAAAAGGCGCGTTTGATATTTTAATTATAACTCGGTTACAGTTAACGGAACATAAAAATAAAGGTGGCGCTTTTTTAGATTTTTTTACGCTCTACAATTTATGGTCGATTACTTTTCCAAGTACGAGCGATATTAGTTGAGATATTGAATGCTAATGCAAAGCGTGAATGAGTCGAGGATGTTTTCGTGCTTCTTCGCTTGTGTTTCGTTTCACGTAATATTTAGCGAAAAAGTAGTTCTTATAAAACTTGTAGAGCTTGAAAATACCTGCAGTTTAACCTACTATAAATTCAAATGCGACTAAAATTACGAATTGTAGAGCGGACCAAAGTCTTTAAGTCGGAGCATAATTTTGATTTCATATATCGTTCTATTATATAAATGACATAATGAACTTTATCCACTTTGCGTTCGTACTGCGTTATGCGAATGTAATTAAATTGAAGTTTACTGTAAAATGACGTTAAAAGTAGTGTACATAACGCAGGTTGATAATTACATGAATGAAAGCAATTTAAGGAGTATTTGCACATGAATCACATAAACAATGTATAATTGTAAATAAGAAATAACACAGAAGATATCTGAGAGTAATAGTTGGAATGTGTTAGTGGTGAACAAGTGTCAAAGTTGATGACATTTACAAAAATTAAAATCGAATCTAATATTAAGTGATTGCATAGTTGCATTCCTTGAGATCTGTTAATACTCATACGATATACAACATTAAGTGAAGGTAAAACAAATGAAATGTCAGTTACTAGGTAACAAGGTCGAGGCAAAAATTATAACATAAAAATAAACTTTCCAACGTTATAAACTGTATATATCTGGGTTATGGAATAAAATGTATTATTATTATTATTATTAATATTTTTTATGCTGGGACCGGTTTTTCATATGTAACTTAAAAAGCCCAGTAATCAAGTTAAATGGTGTTTAATTAAACAAAGGGTTTTGAAGGTTACATCCAGAGATATAAATTTATACATGAACTATGAGCAGCAAAGGCGGTTCCTGATTGGGTGCAAGCGGGGGCCATTGGTGGAGCTCGTATGCGATTCCATGGTGTAGTTGGCAGAAGAAGTGGGCAGAGTAGGTACTATATTTGCTGGTTCCTGGATCAGTGGAAGTAACTCTACGAATACGAATACTACACAGAAAAGAGTCGTGCAGCTGAAGGTGGTGCAGTACACCCAACTAGAATCGGAAGGTAATCCCGAGTTTGGAGTTCGTTGCGGTTCTTAGTTTCCAGATCTTCTAGCCTAACAGTACAGTTGGAAGTAACTTTGCCCGCAGAAAGAAGACATATGTGACGTGGCGTTGATGTGCTAAGCGAATACACGGACTAAGATGGGCATTTTTAAC
This sequence comes from Agriotes lineatus, assembly GCA_940337035.1. Classification (NCBI taxonomy): domain Eukaryota; kingdom Metazoa; phylum Arthropoda; class Insecta; order Coleoptera; family Elateridae; genus Agriotes; species Agriotes lineatus. The sequence goes on from CALNHX010000787.1 coordinate 62,082, forward strand.
ACATGTCAATTAATAATTACAATAAGACTTACTTGATTAAGCAGATTGTAAGTGGTTGCTTAATTCAATATTAAGTACAAATGAAGTTATTTCAAAGCGTAAATACAGCTTTACTAAAAATAATGTGAGCATATTATTTAAACGAGATCTAATCGCAATTTAATGAAATTATTAAAAGTGTTAAAACCCAACCCTGATTTAAATAAAGATTTAACGATTAAACTAAAGGGCAGAATACTTGGCTATTCAATTAACTCTGTACCAGATATTTATACAAACAGTTTTTGAGTAGCAACAAAAATGAAAATTAATATAAAAAGGTAATTATTTGTCCATTCATAGCAATATATACAGTGTGTCCATTTAGTGCGCCAGTGTTTGATTAAGCTTTCAGTTATTTTCCTATAAAAAGTTTGATTGAGGTTACCTTAATGCGCTTGAAAGACGCTCATTTTAAAATTACTTTCACATATATACAAGATGTCCTAAAAAAGTTGGGCTCAAAAGATTATTCATTTTTTTACTGGGACATCCTGTATCTCTTTATGGCTATTTAAGTCTCTATAAGTTTTCCGTTCAGTTCCAATTATCTTTTAAATTGCTTTGAGCGTTTCCAACTTATAAAGGCTTTTAGTAATTTTTTGTCAATATCAAGCTTTCACTAAAAACGTCAAATTACATCTACTTTTGGATGTTTCTTCCCTGATAATTGAGGAGGTTGTCACTTAGACTACGAAAATACTAACATTTTATAAAAACGAGATATTTTAGTACAGGGTGTTCAAAATAGCTGTTCAAATTTCAATATCTTCGATCTTGACCCAAATATGTTTTCCCGCTGCTGATCATGTAAGTCAGTGATACAGCCTTAGTAACAAAACGTGTAAGTCGGTGATTACATTTGTTTGCTGCTTTTTCTTGACAACGGAACTTAATATTATTATTAAGTTCTTAGGATAATAAAATTAGCAAAGCAAGATGCAGATTTAGACGTTTTGTTTAGAAACTGCAAGTGTTTATGTGTCATGTGACACTCACAGGTAACACGACTCACGAAAACTAATCCTGGTGACAGGTGACAAACCAAACGATTTTTTCAAAAATCTAGGAAAATTTCGATAAACAGCGGGAAAAATCTAATAAGATAACTCGGAATGTATCGCCTATTAACATTTTCGGCAGGCAACAAGCCGCGACTTCGCCTTGGCTTGTACTTGCCTACCTCAAATGTTAATAGGTCCTTACATTCCTTGTTACTTAAATAGCTATATACTTTATTTAAAAGAGTGTTTGAGAAATTAAGCTTTTAATAAAACATTATGATAAATGTGTATTATTTGGCGTATGGTTTCTAATTTAAGAATAATTGTATGAGTAAACCTCTGTCGTTGAGGTTAGAATGTTTGGTAGGAAAAATGAATCCAGCCAAATTTATCTTCTATAAAACATCCAAGGTTTTTAATTACGTAGGTACGTTTCGTTTGCATAGCAAACTTTTTCAGATTTGTCATGATATAATCATATTACTAAAATCACATTAGTAAACGGCAGAATTTATCCTGGAAGTGAGGGAAAGAGGTTAGGAAACTTATTAAGTATGTGGTTTTTTAATAACAAAATCTTACCTTGGAAATGTTAACAATGACATTAAACAAACATTAAAATTAACTTGTTTACAGAAAGAAATTAACACTCCCTAAAGTTTGGTTTAAATAGCACATTTATGCAAATCAAATTATTTATGCCTGGTCACGACAATTAACAAATTTGACGTGAGTTGTCAAAAAAGAAAGATCCCGTTGGTTCAAAGTGTTTAATTACGATGCTACATTTCTAATTATAATTACAATCTTCATTTATCTGATTGCAATTACTACTCTGCCACTCTAACCGCCCTGGCTAGTGGTTAGAGTGGCAGAGTAGTAATCACAGCGATCAGCGGTCTAGGGTTCAAACCCCGGGGGAGGCACAAATTTACGTTGAAAAACGTACAATATCAGTCCTTCTCAGGACTAACCAGGAACACCTGAAGACGAGAGTAGATCAAAACTCCCGAAACGTTGTGTGATTTACACCCTAGACAGTGGAAAAATTACGAAAAACATCAAAAAAGAGAGTGCAACTACCGTGATCACCCTACATCCGGTACATATTTTAAAATAATGCAATTGAATCACGGTCATTCAATATAGTATTAAATGCAGTAGTAAACATTTGCATTGATAATTGTCTTTATTGTTGATAAAAGATACTTTATAATGTTGGTCATTTTATCTTACGTTGGTGGGAACAGCAATTTTTAAATTAGTTCAACCGTGCCATAGAAAATCATTCGACTACTTTTTGGAGATAAAATTTATTCAAACTGGCACATTTACGCCCACATTCTGTGTTTGCTGGCCACAGCTGCTTTTTAAGAGGGCGTTAAAACTAGTGATGGGCATAACCGGACAATTTTCATAACCGAATTATTTGCATTCGAATGATATTAATAACCGAATGATTATTTGACTAATCATTCGAATAAATTTTGGCTCTCGATTCGTTTCGATTAAGTCAGCCGGTTTGCCGGTTGGCGGTTCACCGTCATCTGCATCGACATCGGTTCACCGTCATCTGCATCGACATCGTAACTTGCAGATAGCAGAGGAACCAAAACATAATATGTACGGTCGGCGCCTTAGAAATCGGGACACGTAATATGTTCTTCTAGTCTTTGGAGTATTCTTGCTCCGGTTACTTCATTAAGGTAAGATGGCATTTCATAATTGACAAACAATAAACAATCTGACGTAACAATTAAAACCATAATAACTGTAAAAACCCAGTTTATACACTTAAAAAATACATGCAAAATATATCATAATAGTGTGTAGTGCTCGATTTCTAAGGCGCCGACCGTACATTATGTTGTATGTATTGGAAATTAAGAGGTATTTATTAAGAAGTGTAGAAAGAAAGAAATATGCGGGACTGCTTGCTAATCGCAATAAAAACAGTTGTAAAACGTTTATCTTTATCGATCGGGCGGGTTTTGAACCTTTGGAGATGTAAGCAAATAAAAAATTGTTTTATAGCTTGATGCGTTTGCAGTTTTTAGGCATTCAGGTTTCAGGTCCCTAGAATTTAATAATTTGATATTTTTTATGATAGGAGGTAGGTACGCGATAATCAAATGGTGTTTTCAGTACAACCTGATTTGTTTATGAGTTATGACGTATTTATATTTACAGAATTTTGAGCACTGCGTAGGTCGTTGAGATATGGTACGTAGTACCTTTGAATAGAGGTTTTATATTCAAAGCGTAGCACGTATCAGCATGAGGTTCTTTTTCATTCGAATACTTGGAACGAAAACCGAGTTACATAGGTTATTTTACTAACCGGATAACCGGTTATTTTTCATTCGAATAAGCCCATCACTAGTTAAAACCTTCAAACATATCGCTAAGAAATTACTGTATGTCTAATTTCGAAATTAGAATAGTTCCCTGACATCCCATTAGTTTCGATGTAGAAAATAACTTTATTGAAAGAAATGGTTCATTGAGCATACGTTAGTTGGTACTATTGTTTAGTGTTTCGTACCATAGTTTTACTATTTGTTGCTGCGGCTAGTTTGTTAGTTATATGGAATTGATATTACAAAATTATATCTCATGTAAGCAGAAGTATTAGATACAATTACAGGACATTTGCTGTTCGGATTTACATGAACATAACCAATCAATTCCATATTGTATTTTGTTTACAGATATTGTGTTTAATAAACCAGAACTCTCCTCTTTTGTTACAACAATGGACGTGAAGCAGGAACTAGTTGATAATAACTTACGTACTGGAATGACCAGCATCGAAAAAATGTTTGGTAACGTGACTGACAACGTATTGAATATTAAACAAGAGGAAGTTCTGATCAAGGATGAATTGCTTATCGCAAGTGAAGTAGATGAAAACATTTTCGACCAACATTTTGTTTGCAGGGTCTGTGAATTTAGAGCTACCAGAAAAAAATGCTTAGTTAGGCATATGAAGACGCACACAGTAGAAAAACTGTATTCTTGTTCCATTTGTGAATATAAAGCAGCGCAGAAAAGTAACTTAGTTCAGCATATGAAGACACACACTGGAGAAAAACCGTATTTATGTTTCATTTGTGAATATAAAGCAGCACAGAAGACTCACTTAGTTGGTCATATGAAAACACACACGGGGGACAAACCTTACATATGTTCTGTTTGTGAATATAAAGCAGCAGAGAAGACTCACTTAGTTCAGCATATGAAGACACACACTGGAGAAAAACCGTATTTATGTTTCATTTGTGAATATAAAGCAGCACAGAAGACTCACTTAGTTGGTCATATGAAAACACACACGGGAGAGAAACCTTATTTATGTTCCATTTGTGAATATAAAGCAGCACAAAAGACTCACTTAGCTGAGCATATGAAGACACACACTGGAGAGAAATTGTATTCATGTTCCATTTGTGAATATAATGCAGCACACAAAAGTAACTTAGTTCAGCATATGAAAATACACACTGGAGAAAAACCGTATTTATGTTCTATTTGTGAATATACAGCAGCACAGAAGAGTAACTTAGCTCAGCATATGAAAACACATACGGTAGAAAAACCTTATTTATGTTCCATTTGTGAATATAAAGCAGCACGCAAAAGCAACTTAGTTCGGCATATCAAGACCCATATGGGGGAGAAACATTCATCTACGTAATATGACGTAAAGCGACAAGAAAATATACCTTAATAGGGGATATGCCTACAGATCTAGGTGTTAACTTGTAAGAAAAGAGCAGTTTAAACAAAATTAAATCAATTACATCAAATCTGGTGTCCAACAGGATTAATAATATTGGAAAAGTGAGTATACGACAATATAAAAGCTGTAAAGGAAACCATTAAACTGAATTATGTGTTTAGAATGGAGTAAGTTTTAAAATGAAAAAATAGCGTTTTAGAAGTTGTATGTAGTTTGCTGAATTTTTCTGAATTTTAAATTGCTTAAAATCACTAAACGGGATTGCTTAACAGTTTATTGAATAAAAGCAACTAGAAAACCGGAAATGATTGTAAATATAAATATTAAAGTTACTTTAGTGTTGATTTTTGTCTTTTCATGAACACAGGTTGACAATGAGCTCAATTTGAGTATTTAAAATGTCAATGTTGGGTGAAGTGATCAAAAAATAAATAAGGAAAACAAGCAGAGATAAACAGAGCATTTCCACAACAGTCACAATAAGATAATTGTACCACAGCAGACCAGCACGTTAAAATATTAATTGAAAATTGATCACGTGGGATGTTGGAAGGAACCTGGATAACTGCATCTTAGAAACCAGTGTATAAAGCTTATCTGTGTTTACCTTTTTACATTTAAAGAACGACTATTCCAATTTGTATTTAAGTTTTATTTTTGCAATGAATTGGATAATGAAATTGGTCAATTCGTGCCACCTGTATTTACCTACACATTTCATACATTTTCTTATATATACTATTACAAAAAAGATTAGCCGCATGTTTCATTATACCTTAGCCAAGTAAGTGCGTAGTATAAGCAGAAACTCTGTATCAGCGGCCACGTATTATAAGGGTCAGGATGCAGAATCACCAGTGGAACGTGCGGGAATTTGCGTATCCAGCATTATAGTTCCAAGAGCAGCGAGAAGCCGAATTGCAACAACGCCGTGGGCCGCGGGAGAATTCATTCGCGCTCAAGCGAGTAAAAGGTGCGAGTCGTAAGTACAAGCATGCTGCTTGTACTTACGAATTATCAGAAGTGCAGAGCGGGCTAATAACAGCCCTAAAAAGTACTCAGTATAGTGTGTTGTGGCCTGCATTATTCGGCGCCGGCTTATTGTGCATCCGAAGTGGACACCAGCATTCGAGAGCAGCGAGATCCTGTAGCATTAGCAGCCGCTATCGTTGCGATGCCATAGAAGCAACACCTTTCTTGCGATACCGCTAGAGCATTTGGGGGGCCCCAAAAGCCAGGTTGCTAGCTATAATCACCGTACAAGATGAAATTTTATTGCGACGACTGGAGCCATCGACATCGTGTTTGAGAGCACGGGAAATCCCCGGCGGACAGAGCCTTGCGGTTACGTCATCAGAACGTGTCCACGCTATTTTGTAATTCCGGGATTCTGTTACGAATTCGTTTCAAGAATAGACAACTTCGCGTTAAGTTTATTGGTGCGCGTCCTTTAACTTTGCGTTGATAGCTGAACTTTAAGGACCTATTTAAGGCATTTTCATATATGTAGCGCGCAACCGTTTTATTGCGTATTTGTTTATATGTATTTTCTTGTGTTTGTGTTTTTTTACAGATTATATGTTTTTCATGTAAGCTGTTGGGTTTTATTACTGGTGGTGTTTGCATGTGTAAGTGCAAACTTCCAGGTGACAACGAGCTACCCCAAACAATATTAGCTCGCTTTAGCTGCACTGACGATACTAATAGAGTCTCATACCTCACCGAAAGAAAATCATTTTTAACCTGACTTGTTCAGCTGCTGTACTACGTGTTAATCTTCGTTGCTTTTGGTTGTTTAAGTAGAAAATCGTATTTTTTAAAGTAACTAATAGTATTGATTTTTGCATAGTCGTCTTTTTTGCTTTTGGTTGTTTAAGTAGAAAATCGTATTTTTTTAAAGTAACTAATAGTATTGAAAGTTTCACTTTTTTTAACGCAGAAATGGTGAAAAAAGGTACACTTTTTTAACTATTTTATTGAAACGGCAATTTGATAGTTGTCAATTAGGAAACCCTTTTTAATAAATTTCGACCAAGTGCTCACTATGCAAAAAAACTACGTGTCCAACACGTTCTGAAAGTCATTTTTTTTTCATTCATTTGCTTGATTAACTCGGGCTAACCCTCGTTATCAAACTGCAAATTCATGAAAAAACGTATGACTTTCAAAACTAGTTTTATAAATTACTATTAACGAACATATAATAGCAATTATATGCGAGTCAAATTCAATATTTTATCTACGACCATTTTTTCCCTTTTTTTCTTCTTTTTACAATAAAGAAAGTATTGGATTCCCTCAAATATTCGAAATTGAGTTTTTAACAGATGTCCACGTTTGAGAGTACCCTGAACTCAAAAAACATGTTTTTATTCGTTGGTCAGTCTGTCTGTGAACAGAATATCTCAAGAACGAAAAGAGGTATGACGTTGAAACGTCATATATAAGTTTTGTGTACTATCTAGATGCGACAGTAAACTTTTGAAAACATTGCATAACCGGAAGTATTGTGTTTACTCTTGTGATTTTTCAGTTTTTTTCGATTTTTTCAAAAACGGCTCTAACGATTTTTTAAAACTTTACATTTTTAATGTGCATTGATGGGAAATAGGTGATTTTCCTGTTGAATACCTTTAAAATGGGCTTCTTGTGTTGTTTTCTTTTTTTATTACTCCTATTTTTAATAGAATACCCGGTATATTACTACATTTTTGAATTCGGTTTAAAATTTCAGAAAAAATTTGACTCTTCAACTAACGCTCTATTTTATACGGTTTCTGTAGAATTTGTAATTTGTGAAAGTTTTGACAATTGCTTAAAAATTTAAAAACAAATGTTTGCTTAATTATAAGATCACTATAAAAGGAAGTTGTGTGCGTGTATCACACCAAACTTTTTTTATATAAATATCTATTACCATTACCACACTCAATGCGGTAATGAACTCTTAAAGATACTAAAATTAATTTGGTTAATAGTCTATATCAACACCGAAGAAGATAAATCATTTAAACCAATCGCTAAGAAATACGGTATATGTCATCATTGGCGTAACTAGGAATTTTGGCTGGGGAGTGCTAGCTCCCCCCCCCCCTCCCTCAACTAATCATCGCCAATGTCTGTGTATATCTACGAAAACATAAATTTGCATACATTACCGCTTCGCATAAATGATTTGTTTGTTTTTTATGCCGTTATAATATTAAAAACTATTTTTTTACGAAACATCTCTTGGTTTGCATTTAAACGTTTTTGAATCAATTTTCAATTTTTTCTCAGTGCGTTTGAATATTTTCTTGAACATATCAATATCCTCTTCATTGGTATTGCGATTTCCCTTTATCATAATGTTTTGGGCTTGCAACTGAGGGAATTCAAGCAGTCAGAGTCATTTACACTCGCCATCATCAGATAATTCTCTTTGCTACAGTGGCGTTACTGTAACATTGACCTCCCCCCTCTTCAAGCAAGATCAATTTGTGCTCTCTCTCCCAAATTACAAAGTGTACCACACAAGTATAATTTGCAAACAAAGTTATGATAAATAAAACCATATTTTTAATAACGAAATACTTATACATCGCACAAAAACTATTTGGTAAATGCAATATTAAGTTATATTAAAATAAGAAAATATACGGAACTGTAGCAATACACCAGGGACATTCAAATACCTACAAACTGTGATGCAAGTGTTCTTAAATTTTATTTCTATAATTTGTACGTCCCCCGCATTTACGGTCTAAAAATGATTATTTCTTGATTGTATTTTTACAAATACATTTATTGCTTTATGTACGTGTATGTCTATATTGTTTGCTGCATCATTTCTATAGCCGAAATCTTTCTGGAGAGATGCGATTTCTGGGATATTAAAAAAAAAATTTAAATTTTGCATGGGCCTCCTGTATTTATGTGTTCATTTCTTGGCTACCTCTGGCGTTTAATTTTAATATTTAAAAAATAGTACATTGTAATTGTGAGTTGTTTTCTTTTAAATTACTCTAATTAATGATTCAGGAGGCCCTGAGTGGCAGCCAACGCTCCATTCCCTATAATGCATGGCGTTATGGCATGCGATTTTGATTTCGTACTTTGAATTTCAATTTCATCTAAAAATTTAATTACACAATTTTAAATTTAAATTTTTAAAAACATGGGAGAACAAAATATACAGTTTTCGTTGTTGAACATGATACTCCTTAAATATTTCTTATAACTGTGAGGCGACCCCAAATTTGATCTTCGATATTCCGTATAGTTAGGGCTACTTTTAAAGCAGTAATTTTGAGAATGGCACCACTTCAAAATTCACAAACACATTCACGTCATTAATTTTATGAATACTAATATCGTAGATGATCCAAGCAAACCTTTTCATCTGTATTGTTATGATATACACAGGGGGGTTAAAAAACAGTTTTGGAAAGGATTAACGGAATACAATGATTGAAAATAACCAAGATCTATATAGATTTGAACTGGGAATGTGAATAACTATTATGCATTTTAAAAAGTAAAAGAGGAATTTGTAATGGAGTAGGATATGGCTATTTGAAAGGCAGATGGGTTCAAAAGTGGTAATATTTTAAAGATTAAGGTTTGAAATGAATGACAAATACATAATTGTAATAGATTAGAAATTAGTATGTGTAAATCAAATTAATATAAGATAGAGTGTAGAAAATAAAAATATGTGATCGTTAAGGACTTTGTTTCCATTATTAGAAATAGCAAATTGTGAAAAATGTAACGAAAATAATTTGGAGATTAAAATATTAAAAATAAACCCTATTTTATTAATAAAACTGTTTGGATGATAAAAGGGTAATCATAAAATTTGCGTGGTAAAGTATATAAAAAAATTTAAACCTATAAGAGGAATAAAAGCTATATAAAACTAAGTATGTGATTAAAACTAATAGCAAACAGAATTTATCTACAAATGTGAATAATTGGAGAATACTATAAAGTCAAGTTTATTGGAAAATTACATTTAACATCAGACATTAATTGAATTAGATTACGTCAAGCTGTTCAGTGATAAGGGAGAGTTCTAGAGGAGGACCATTAGTTAAGAGGGTACGTTCCAGGAAGTTGGCAGAGGCAGTAAAGGAAGTAGGTGTCTGCAAATTTGGTCTGTTGGCTGCATGCTGTTGGAAGGTTTGAGTTGCTGATTCTGGACAGTTGAAGACGTCTTGTCTGTAAGAGGGGCCTTTTCATTGCGGGAAGGTGCGTGAGATGTTGGATCAGTAGGCAGAAAGGAGCAGGTTGGTTTGCATCCTGAACGTTGTGGAGGCCAATTGAAAGGTAATTACTAGAAAACGGCAATAAAAGACTATAAAAGTGAATTAGTTATCAAAGGATTACTTACTCTGTTTATAATATTGTCGTGTAGTAGTGAATGAAACTGGTATTTGTCATTTGAATTTCAAATTTGTTTTGACATTTGGTTGACATAAGTTATTTTGACTTATGGGAATGATATTAAATAAATTAGAACATCAATTTTCCGAACTAAGCAATCTAGATACAGGAATTGACCCCTGATTTTCAGGAGCTATCTCGAATAAGAATGATTGATATTCATAACATAAATAGGGCAATTTAAATTTGACAACAATAAACATATAATTCAAAGACATAGTATTATAACTATACCTGAAGGTACATAGCAGTATATTTGCGCCTCAATGCTTTTAACAGTACACATTGTAAATTTAAAAAACTTTTTTCGATTAGGGCCCCCATATCTGTAACTTGTCCCCCCTTCACCGCACTGCAAGATCTTGCAGGTCTACAGTTACGGCACTGTTTTTTGCTACATTAAGCACTATGAAACATAAAAATCTGGATCGTACTCTTCAACGTGATAAACTGAACTCTTTAGGTAAAGCAAATGTCCAAATAGCAAATCACTGTACGTCTGAACTACATGTGTCTAGGTAGCGGTATGTGCCCAGGGAGTCGTTAGCGATACACTGAAGTTTCCCGCTCGTTCTTTTTTCCGCATATAAAATAATTGCAATTGTCTTTTTCTATACACATAAGTCAACCCTTTATTTATAGAAACTAAAGGGGCACTAAAAACATAACATTCAAACGAAAAAAAATCTTTTCAAAAGATTAGAAAAACTAAATTGTATTTTTACACGAATGGTGTTTTATTTTCATATTATTTTTTAATTAGAACCGTCTATCTAACATTTGGTATTTATACTATAATGTTTTTTTGAAGTCAAAACAACAAAATCAGAAAATGTAAGAATGTATGTCGGTCGTGAACGACCCGCTAGGTTTAAATGGGTTAATACAAAAGCAGACATTTAAATTAATTTAACTTCTATTTTTCTGGGGTGAGCTAGATGGTACTATGGGGAGGGCCTGGCCCCCCTGTCCCCCACGCTAGTTATGCTTATGTATGTCATGACATTTGGAGTAGTTCTTTGAGACCTCGTTAGTTCCAATCAAACTTTAATTTGAGAAATGCTAGCGTGAGTTTAGTAGCATTTTTCTGATTTGTTGCTGTAGCAATTGAGTTACTTAGTTGGAATTCATCTTACAAAGTTATATCCCATGTAAGCAGAAATATTAGATACAATTACAAGACATTTGCTGTTCATTATTACGTGAATCTACGTAATCTAACCTAACCAAACCCCATATTGTGTTACATACATAATTTTTTTGTTCTGCAGCTTTGAAAGCGTTTTTTTTCTAATTATAAAATGACAGTTGAACCGAGGAGGTCATGATCACACCCAAAATGGGAGTGTCTATTTTGATTTCGACCAATAAAAATGGTTGTTAGTTTTTGTTGCTATGGTTATTACTGCCGAAAAGTAAAGATACTAGTATATAAAAGTAGTAGTTTTCGGCCGCTAAACACTGCCGGAATTGGTAGGTTTTCGATGTAGTATAACAAAAAATATTTTAATAAAAATATACTCAAAAACATTTTCCACTTCTTATCTTATGTTTACTGACAACATTTCTTATGTTTTGATATGCTCCTTCGATCCCTCTTTCAACCAAATTCATATCTATCTTTATATTTCTTGCAAAAAATCTTGTCTTGCCTATATTCTCTAATTACGTCTAGTAAAACCCTGATATTATTATATTAAATCAGGCTAACGAGCAGCACTTAAATAAGATATACGGTTAGTTCGTTATAGATATCAAAAGTGTATTATATAAAAAACAGAGTTAAAAAACTTTTGTTAGATTGTTTAATAACGATCTGGTATTGATAGTTGTTATTGAGACATAGTGTTTTCTTTGGAATAATGTTTAATTATTAAGTTTTTTTAAGGGTAAACACGAAGTCCGTGACGACATTGCAAGGATCCTAAGCGAGAGACCGGAACTTCATGATGCAAAATAATCCCATACTGAGATTCTCACGGAATAATCCGCCAAACGGCGTGAATCAAAGTTGCCCACTTTGCGATAACCGGAAATCCAAGGCGTACAGCGTCATCCAGAGACGCTTAACAAAGACCCCAAGAACGACCATCAACAACTAACACTTGTAGTTCAAACACAGAATGCGGGAAAAGTTACTTTTACTCGAAACACCAATAATTGCGAGCTCTAATCGACGGGACTTCAAATATCAGAGCATTTAAACATGCGGTACGCACACACACAAGTAACAACCGTTAATTACAACATAAACAAACGCAACACTTCTAGCGGGGCCGGAAGGCCCCTCGCCGGGGTAAACGGACAGCTTCAAAACACTTGTTGCTTATCGACCAGCCAGACTGAGAATCCCTGCTAGCAGCCCAAAGCTTACACACATGTTATCAATGTCTAGCCTGCGCCAAACAGAGCGGGGCAAACACGTTCTCTCTCTCTCTCTCTCTCTCTCTCTCTCTCTCATTGTTACACACACGACTCTTTCTATAGTGAAATAATTCTTGATTTAAAAGTAAGCGTTGCTACAAAATTATGCCGCTTCGAAACAACGGCTGAAACACGTGTTCGTCTGTCTCGCTTGCACTCACCGCAATCGATCCCTTCTAGCGCTGTAAAACGGAATATGTGCCACTTAAAAGCGACCAAAAACAGGCACATTGTTAGGAATGCTTCCCTACAGGCGGGATTTTAAATTCGGAATCGAGAAGGTAACGCAAATTAGCTCTAGGATCATAAAAATTAAAAATGTCTTCACAAAATTTCAAATTTCGGTTCACTTTCAATCAAAAATGACATAGTGGCTGGACTGGTATGGATTGTGGTAGTTAAATATAAACGTAGAGAAAACAAAATACTTGTGCATAGCAACAGAGAGTACGGACGTAGAATTTAAAAAAAAATCATGTAGACCATACAAACACTTAGGACTGAAATTGAACATACAAGGTACAGCCGAAATAGAAATTAAATTTATAGTCGAGTCAATGAAGGTTTTAACTTCTTAATTCTCAGCAACAGCTCCGATTTTGATAAAAAAAAATTTAAATGTGTGTTTTTTAATATTATTCAAAATCAGAAACATCCCAATTTCAGGAAATAATTTTTTATATTGTTTAAACAATAAAAACTGAATTTATGGGAAAAATTATTGAATTTTTTTTTTCGCAATATTTGTGAAAATATTAATTGTTTTATTGATAATTTATTATAAACAATGTCTCCCGCACTCGTGGTTAACATGTATTTATATTGTTTAAACAATAATAGCAACATTTACGGAAAAAAAATTTTTTTTAAATGTTTTTCGTAATATTTACAAGAAAGTGAAGAGTTTTTATTGAAAATTTAGTATAAATAATATTTTAGACAATTTAAAATAATAATTATTTATATTGTTTAAACAATGATAACAACATTTATATAATTTTTTTTTCGACATATTTATAGAAAAGTGAACTGTTTCTATTAAAATCTTACGGAAAGATATATTTATTTAAATCAGAGTTAGTAATTATTTATATATGTATTTTAAATAACGATAACAATGAAATTTTTATGAAAAATATTTTTTAAATTTTTTCTGGCGATATTTATAAAAAAGCAAATTGTTTTTATTGCAAATCTAGAACACAAATGAATAGTATACATAATTTGTTCTTAATGTTGTTTATTTATTTATGTTATTTATAAAAGTGTCATTATTTAAAAATATTTACATGAAAACTTTATTAAAGAATATTATATTTTTTTATAATACAGTAGACGAATAAAAATCTAATCGGCGTCTAAATCCTCAGTTTCGAATTCTCGCTCCTTTTCAATTGGTGGATGATTATTGCAATCATTACCACTACAAACAATGCATGCAGGGGAGCAATGCAAACCACTTTTTCTGCATCCACATGCTGCCCCACATCCGGTTTTGCATGAGCAAAAAATAATTTTTAAGATGTTGTCCGGTGCTGCTGGTTGCGTCATTTGCACTGGTATTAAATAATTTTCTTTTTTCCAACCCCATTTTTCGGGAGGTATTAGTGAATTATTTTTCCCCTGCTGTATTTGCAAATAAGCCCTTTTAATATGCTGCTGAGCTGCATCTTCTGTTGGAGGAAGTGACGCAATTTGAACGCTTTTCGTCTTTGAAGCGAGCATTATAAAACGTTTATGCCTCCATTAGTTTAAGTTGTTTGAAGTTTTTGCACCATACAGTGCGAAAATAGAAAATATACCTTCGTTAAAAAGTACTTCTTCACGTTGATTTTCAAGCATAAATACTTCAGCTGCCGCACGTAAGTTTACATTATTATTGAAAATTTTTACAAAATGATTTTTACCTCTTCTATAAAAAGCTGATGTATCACATCCTGTAAAAGCTAATAAACAGAAGATGGTCCTTTTTAATATTTGGAAAATCATTTAAGCCTGTCTTTGATGAGTAAACTCTTGGTAATATATTGTTTTTCGGTGGTCTAAAAAAATAATTCCTTATTATCTGGCGATAACGCCATTAATAATACTAATACATCAAGGTCTTCAGCTACAACAACGACATGAGGAGAAAGGCAATCTAGAGCTGTTTGAACAATTAAACGATCGGCATCACCTTCTGCTTGAGTGCATTCAAAATTATTTTCAATGAGCTTCTTATAAAGAAGATTAATAAATCTATTTTTATTCTTGCTGTTAGCTAAAAATGTTTCCTTAGTTGTTTGTAAAGACATATCATCATCAAATAAATAATGAATCGAGGCATTACCGACACATCTACGATTACTTTCTGACGCTTTAGTGCCATCAGTATTATACCCATCAAATACAACTTTAACATTAGTGCCATAGTTGTTACGTAAATATTTGATGTAGTTTTGACAAATGAAAGAAAATTTTTGATTTTGGTCCCAATTCAATCTGTGTAGTAACATACCGCCATCAATAATATAAAAAAAATTATTAACATCATTGACATTCGTTTTAGATTGTTGAAAAATATCGTATAACGATGATTTTGTAGTTTTTCTCATTCCGGCATTATCAAACAGGGGCCAACTCTTAGTCAAAATAATGTCTAAGTTCGTCATTATCTTTTTTTAAAAACATATTCGTTGAAAGATTAAATTTGGATCAACCGAAATTTCATTATTATTCACTTTAACTTTACTGTTCATGTTTAATAAAGATTTGACGGTGTCCTTTATTGTCATTTTTATGTTTTTAAAGTTGAAGCAGTTTGTTTTATTTCTTAGTTTTACTCCAACTTTAAACGCTTTATAACAATCTATGGTATCATCACCTACAATTCCTGTAGAAATTCCCATAACTTGTTGTACATCGGGAAATGGATTGTGAATTGTAAAAAATTCTATAATTTTATGTACAGCTGTCATTTATCCTACTATCGCTGGCGTAATAAATAAATATATCTTTCCGTAAGATTTTAATAGAAACAGTTCACTTTTCTATAAATATGTCAAATTTTTTTTTATATAAATGTTGTTATCATTGTTTAAACAATATAAATAATTATTATTTTAAATTGTCTACAATATTATTTATACTAAATTTTCAATAAAAACTCTTCACTTTCTTGTGAATATTACGAAAAAACATTTAAAAAATAAATTTTTTACGTAAATGTTGCTATTATTGTTTAAACAATATAAATACATGTTAACCACGAGTGCGGGAGACATTGTTGATAATGAATTTTTAATAAAAACAATTAATATTTTCACAAATACTGCGAAAAGAAATTTAAAAAATAATTTTTCCCATAAATTCAGTTTTTATTGTTTAAACAATATAAAAAATTATTTCCTGAAATTGGGATGTTTCTGATTTTGAATAATATTAAAAAACACACATTTTAAAAAAATTTTGATCAAAATCGGAGCTGTTGCTGAGAATTAAGAAGTTTGGTCGATTTTTAGGCTTTATTGACTCGACTATTAGTAATATAAATAAAGCTACAGAAATGGATATCATCAGACGAGTTGGGGATGTATCACGCTTTGACATAATAAGTAACTAAGGAGTGACATGAAGAATGGTTTCTCTCCTAGAGAAAATCGTGAATTGAACACAAAGGGAAAAAAGAGAGGGGGATAGAGAAACACATGGATGAAACGAATAAAGAAGGCCATCAGTGCAAGAGACCTAAGAAAAGAAAACTGGATAAATACGTAGAAGAGAATGGAAGGTATAACCCGCTTATATATTGCTATGTCATTGTACCCGGAAGCTAATCTGTTCAGTTGATTAAACAATTAAATAAAAGTAACGAGATTGGTTTCGTTTTAATTGTTAAAACGTTGATATGTGAGATAATAAAAAAATGCCCAATAACATGATCATATTTTAATATAAAAGTGAAATGAGTTTAGACTATAACTTGGGAGCAGGTTTTTATTTGAAAGAATAACAGAAAATTCACGTTAATAATTGCTTTTAGACCATTACAAGATGTTTTTCCATTTAATAAAAATGGTTATGCTAACGCAATGTAATTAAACTGAAGTTTACTGTGAAATGACGTAAAAGTAAAATGCATAACGCAGATTGATAATTATATAAATGTGAGCAATTTAAGGAATATATTCACATGAATCACATAAACAATCTATAATTGTAAATAAGAAATAACACAGAAGATACCTGAGAGTAAGATTAGAAGCGTAAACTGAGGAGAATAGTTGAAATGCGCTAGTGGTGAACAAGTGTCAAAGTTGATGACAAAAATTAAAATAAAATCTTATATTAAGTGTTACACAACCGCATGCTTAAAGGACTAGTCAAACAATATCGGGAGTTAAGCAACGTTTGCGGCGGTCGGCACTCGGACGGCTGTCCGACCTTTAGCGGTAGTAAAATCGCAGCCAACCGTGCCTCGGAGAGCACGTTAAGCCGTCGGTCTTGGTTATCATTTCGGTGAAAACTTCTGACACCAGGCTTCCTACCACAAAACATAGGATGTACTATATTAAGTGAAGGTAAAACAAATGAAATATCAGTTACTAGGTAACACGGTCAAGTTAAAAATAATAATATAAAAATAAACTTTCCAACAAGTAACATTTTTTATACTGGGGCCGGTTTTTCATATGTAACTTAAAAAAACAGTAATCAAGTTAAATTGTGTTTAATTAAATTAAGGGTTCTGAAGGTTATATCCAGAGATATAAATTATACATGAACTATAACCAATAACGGCAGTTCCTGATTGGGTGCAAGCGAAGGCCATTGCTGGAGCTCGTCTGCAATTGCATGGTGTAGCTGGCAGAAGAAGTGGACCGAGTACTATATTTGGTTCCTGTATCAACGGAAGTAACTTTACGAATACGAATACTACACAGAAAGGAATCGTGCAGCTGAAGGTGGTGCAGTTCACCCAACTAGGATCCCCTTCTAGCCCAACGGTACAGTTGGAAGTAACTTTGTCCTCAGAAAGACGACATCTGTGGCGTTGATGTGTTAAAGGAATACACAGAGTAAGATGGGCATTTTTAACACATGCCAATTAATAAAATAAATAAATTACAGTAAGACTTGCCATATTAAGCAGATTGCAAGTGGTTGTCTTAATTCAATATTAAGTACAAATGAAGTTACTTTGAAGCATAAATACAGCTCTACTTAAAATAATGTGAGAATATCATTTAAACAAGTTTGCATTAGATGTAATTTAATCTAATTTAATAAAATTATTAAAAGTATTAAAACCCAACTCCTATTTAAATAAAGATTTAACGATTAAACTAAAGGGCAGAATACTTGGCTATTCAATTGACTCTGTACCAGATATTTATACAAGCAGTTGAGTATAAACAAAAATTAAAATTAATATAAAAAAAATTATTATTTGTCCATTCATAGCAATATATACAGTGTGTCCATTTAGTGTGCCGCTCTTTGAATACGCTTTCAGTTATTTTTTTATAAAAAGTTTGATTATTGGGCTTGAAAGGGGCACATTTTAAAATTACTTTGACAAATGCCTAAAAAAAAGTTTGACTCAAAAAAGTATTAATTTTTTACTGGAACGCCCTGTATCTCTTTATGGCTATTTAAGCGCCTATAAGTTCTACGTTGAGTTCTAAATTTGCTTTTAAATTGCTTTGAGCATTTCCAACTTATAAACGTTTTTAGTAATTTCAATATCAAGCTTTCACTTAAAATGTCAAATTATTCCCACTTTTGAATGTTTCTTCCCTGAAAATTGAGGAAGTCATCACCTAGACTACGAAAATACTAAAGTTTTATAAAAACGAGATACTTTAATACAGGGTGTTCAAAATACCGGTCCAAATTTCAATATCTTCTATCCCTATTTTCTTTATTTTTTAAATGGAATGTCCTATATTTTATCACAGGAATAAATAGAGCCTTTATTTTGACCCCAGTATGTTATACTTTATTCCAAATCATGATAAGAGTGTACTATTTGGCGCATGGTTTATAATAGTGCTGATGAAAAAACCGATTTGACGTTTGACTGGGTTTCGGTTAACCACTGTTTTTTCGTAAATCGAAAACCGGTCTACCGGATAACCGAAAACCTTAGTATAACCAGTACATGAACCGGTTTGTAAGTCTGGCGAAGAACAGGTTTTTAAATAGGTTTACGAACCAGTTTAAAAAACCGGTTTAAAATCAATTTATAAACCGTTCTAAGGCGTTAATTGGTTTTACTTAGAAAATGTGGAAGCTATACACTATGCACTTTTATTATTAAGAACAGACTTTTACATCATAATTAATCATTCCACTTTAAACCTGTTTTTATAAACAAATTTTGAGGCTGCGTCGTCAACCGGTTTACAAACCGATTCTTAAACAGGTTTACAAACCGGTTCGTGAACCGGTTTACAATCAGGTTTTCGATTAAACGAGTTACCAGTATTCGATTTATGAAAACCCGCGGTTAAACAAAAACCGGTTAACGTCAAATCGGTTTTTATCCAGCACTATTACAAACCGTACGCCAAATAGTACACATTTAGCGGGTCCAGGACAAAACGCCGAATGCCCAAAACGCCGAACCGATAATTCGTCCAAAACGCAGACTATCATTCTGCCGAACGTGTCCAAAACGCCGAACGACGCCAACTGACGTCACGTCGTTCGCGGTCTTGGCGTCGGAGCCGAATACAAATCGAAAATTGAATTTGGTCCAAAACGCCGACAGCAGATCTATTCGCCACTTTGGCCATTCGGTAAAATGTGGATTGTCCAAAACGCCGAACCGATAATTCGACCAAAACGCCGACTGCCAATCCGCCGAATATGTCCAAAACGCCGACTGCCATTTTGCCGAACGTGTCCAAAACGCCGAACGGCGCTGACCGTCGTCACATCGTTCGTGAGGTTAGCGTCGGAGCCGAACGCGAATCGAAATTTGTATTTAGCCCAAGATGCCGACTGCACATCGATTCGGCACTTTGGCCATTCGACAAAATGGCCTAGAACGCTAGTACGAGTCTCGCCCAAAACGCCGACCGCGTTTGGAGTCGGCAGTTTAGCCGTTCGGCGAAATGTCTTGCAAGGTAGGTAATCGCTGTCATGACCAAAACGCCGACTGCATGTACCAGTTTTGAAATTGCATTCTTGTAGATGACGTTGCAATATGGTGGGTTTGTTTATTTGATTAACTGTTTCTCACTTCAAGGCTAACATTGTGGAACAATAAATACGATTTGGCTTTCTGAATCTTTTTAATAGTCGCGGCAAACTTGTATAGTACCTATGAGTGCTGATTCATTACAGGAAAAAACTATTCATTGGTCATAAAGTGCAATTAATTCTACACCTACCAATATGTCCACAATGTCTACTTTTATATTTACAACTGCCTATTTAATACTTATGATGGCGTTCTCTAGTTATGATTGACGTTTTGTAGGTAAATGAGGTTATCGATAATACATATAGTCCAAGAGCCAGCAACGGGTCTGCTCACAGTATTTTTAACAAGCGTGTAACTGTTATGGAAGATCCCTTTGAATACTTTGAATATACTGAGAAGAAAACTCGAAGTCTGGCAAGCCTGTGGTGGTGGTTTTGGCCCCCTTGCGTCCTTGAAGAATGGAAAAATAATAAGAAAGAAGTATAATAACAAGTTTGGCTCTTTGCTATGTTAAAGGTAATCATATCTTATGTACGTAAAAAGATAGACAGACGCTTTCGCGGGTGGTAAGTTTACCCCAGATTCACATAAAGTTGCATAATAAACTTAACCATTTACAGTAAAATATCGAGAGATCCAAAAAAACTGATCCTCAGCGGGCTGTGGAAATTCAAACGTGTGAATAATAAGTTGGTGGCACTGTAAGTCTGTCAAATTCGAGGTTATCAGGTTAGGTTTTCCGTCAGTTTTGACAGACTGAAACAAAATCTAACCTGCTAACCTCAAATTTGACATAGACTTACAGTGTTACCAACATATTATTCCTAGGTTTTATGTCATTTTTGACACATTACTTTTTTCCGCCCTTCAAGAACGCAAGAGGGCTAAAACCACCACCGCAGGCTTGCCAGACTACGGGTTCCCTTCTCAGTATATTCAAAGGGACCTTCCATAAAAGTTACAGACTTGTTAAAAATACTGTAAGAAATCCGTTGCTGGCTCTTGGACTAATACCGGGTGACTATAAATGATTGAAATTTTTTTCTTAGGTTGGCACTGTTTATGTTGGTGGAACTGTAAGTCTATGTCAAATGCGAGGTTAGCAGGTTAGGTTTTGCGTCAGTTTTGACACAGAATGATGCAAAACCTAACCTGCGAACATTGAATTTGACATAGACTTACAGTGCCACCAACATAAACAGTGCCAACCTAAGAAAAAAAAATCACAACCATTTATAGTCACCCGGTAGTATATTATATCATGAGGGACTAAAGTGCTTCATTAAATCCCGCGAATGAATACTATTTCCTGAGAGCCCGTAGGACCTGAGGGAAATAATCACTCAAGGGATTTATGCACTTTATTCCCGTGTGGTATACGTTATTTTTTGCACTTTTGTGAACATTATCATCAAATATTTGAAAAATTTTAAATCTGTCAATTTGGAAACTGACAAATACGAATTTTATTAAGAATGTTGTGTACAGAGTGATTTTTTAAAAACTGAATTGCAGTAGGCCCTGAATAGCCTGAATCAGTTGGCAATACTGAAGTGTATTGTCAGTAGAAATATAACAAGTGCTTGAAAAATTTCCGGAAATATTTGGAAATATGTTCTGCAGCTATTTTTTCATTTGGCATGCACGAATGCTTTTGTTGAAAAAAATTGCTGCATAACATATTTCCAAATATTTCCATAGAGAAATGTTTTAAGCACGCTTTATATTTTGATAGAGAATATCACGAATGAAAAAACACAGTAAATAAAACATTAGGAAACTAATATCGAAGTACAGGGTTATTCATTATCAATTACCCACCCCTTATCATCGTTATTATTGCCTATAGAAAAAAAAGCTTTAAATAAAAGTTATGTGGTTATAACTGAATTTTGTTAAAATGCTATCAAAAGTACAGTGGCGTGCATAATTAAGGGGATACAAAAAAGTAATATATTTTTTTGAATGGAACACCCTGTATATTATTAAATTTTTGGAATTATCTTTCTTTCCTGATTTCAAAAATATACCATATGTTACCCCTACCTTATACCGTTTTTGAGTTATTAAACGTCGAATATCATTAACATTATTAAAGTAAGCCATGAAAATAACAACTACTTTGTTTGATAAGTGACATTTCTTTAATGAAATAATCAAAATGGTTTATAGTGAGGAAGAAAAAGTTCAAATATTTATTTGTTATATACAAAATAACAAAAATAAACGTGCAGCAAAAAGAGCATACAGGGTGTTGAATCCAAATCGTCCAACGGTAGGGGTAACATATGGTATATTTTTGAAATCAGGAAAGAAAGATCATTCCAAAAATTTAATAATATACAGGGTGTTCCATTTAAAAAAATATATTACTTTTTTGTATCCCCTTAATTATGCACGCCACTGTACTTTTGATAGCATTTTAACAAAATTCAGTTATAACCACATAACTTTTATTTAAAGCTTTTTTTTCTATAGGCAATAATAACGATGATAAGGGGTGGGTAATTTATAATGAATAACCCTGTACTAATAGTTTACAGTTTTTTGTGATGACAGTGACATAAGTGGAAATTTTCCGGTAAATTTCCGATTATCAATTTTCGCCGTTACCATGGAAACTTTCCAACTAAATTTGCATAAGGGATATTCTCAGTCTATGTCAAATTCGAGATTTGTAGGTTAAGTTTTGCGCCAGTGTGTGTCAAATGACAAACAAAACCTAACCTACTAACCTCGAATTTGACATAGACTGACAATGCACTTCAGTACTGCCAACTGATTAATTTTAAATACAAATTTTATTAAGAATGCTGTGTACATAAATTTACCATAGATACGGTAACATTTTTACTTTAGTAGCTGGGAATCGAACCCGGGCTGGCCGCATGAGAGTCGAGAATTTTCTCGCTGGGCCATCGGCTCACACAAGTAGTTAATAAATGCTGATTTTTATTATTTTACTTGTTCTTTTGTCGAAAACGGAGATAGACCTTTTTCCCAAACCTTTGCAATTGAATTTTTTATTTTTTTAGTGTAGAGAAATACCCAAATAAACAGCTTGAATAGTAAAACTCCAGAAAAAGATGTTATCTTTAGGTTTCTCATATTTTATTAAATTAAAGAAATGCCGTTGAATAAAGAATAACTAAACAAACCACACTAAGAAAAATCAGAGATGAACTTGTTACTTTTTAACATTATCAGTTAAGTGTATGCTTGCTTGTTTGTTTGTTATCGACAAGGTCTAGGCATGCTGAGTACCAGGTGCCTTAGACTGCATTTATGTTGGGGCAATGATAACCGATAAGAATGGTGCTGAAAGCAAAACGACGAAAAACAATATCGGTTGCTAATTGCTTGTGCGAACATAGAGACATGCTTAAAAATGGAGTTTTTATGGCAGGCAGTTTGATGTACTCTACTGTAAAGCAGGTAGGAAAATAGACACTTGCATGAAATTTGAGTTTTGACTAATGCGAATGCATAAAATTGTGATTTTTCGTGAAAAAAGAACAAAAGCGGGAAAAACAGTTATTTGTTTCACTAAAAAAATTATGTTTATGAGATGGATAATAAAGATTTTATGACCCAACTACATAAATTACTTCGTTTTGTGATTATACAGAAGTATTCTACATTAAAAAACATTAAGGCGCATTATAATACAAAAGAGAAATTATCTTGCATGTCCTTATGTTCGCACTAGCATCCACCAATCTGTATATGTAATATTAACGTGTTATTTTTCTTTGCTTTGCTTTCCGCCCCGCTCTTATCGGTTATCGTTGCTCCAACATAAGCGCAGTCTTAGACATAGACTGCTATAGCCATATGTTTCTACCAGAAATTTGCGAAGACTAAGAATTTCCAACCCCAGCAAAATATCTTTTACATGCTACACATCGTGCTAGCATAGCAAAGATGGTATTCTGTAGAAGCTTTTATCTACATTCTTTTATTTTGAACACTTCACCGGTACTGAGGGTTGATCTCTCAACCCTTGAATATGTACCCAGGATGCTTAACCACTGAGCTCGACAGAATTATTGAGTAAGAAAAAGCATAATTTGTTACCTCATGAATTTCATCAAAATTTACCTGTGTCACTACTAAAGGGTGGTTATTTAGGTTCTTTATGCTACTGGCAATGACATGCCAACACAATGTACGTATGTTATCAATAGCGCAATTTAGGTGAAGGTTTGGAAATGAATTTTATAACCAAAGCAACTTGTTCAAATTTAGATTTAACAGAAGCGGTTAATTGCCCAGAAATAGAAATTGGCGCATTCAAACAATATGCCAACTAGTTAACAAAAATTCGCGCTAAATCCACTTATGGAGATTTCAATATTCAAATCGAATGTCTGGTGTAGCGAAAAAAACGGACAGTTGACCTGCGTTATTTAACTGCTGGACCAACTATAGACGGCGGCCAAATAAAGGCTAACCGTCATAACCTTCATTTACCAGAAGCCAGCTTACGTTGGATAATCGGATCATACACATTCCGAACTGCACAACCTGCAATTTGTCATTATGTACCTAAATAAATGCAAAAATTGGGGAAGTAGAAAATCTTCAGCCTTTCTAGTTTCTCATGAAAAGTACAACGTGAAGCACATTTTGCAAACACATTTCGACGAAACGGTGCCGGCAGGTAATAAAACTGCCGTTCAAAATTAATCTCTCCAATATTGGCTAATCGGCTTAACAAAGGAAATGACTAGTAAGCGATTTTCAATTTTAAAGACAAAATTAAATTCCTTGCTATAACAAATTATAGTCATTTATGAACGACTATCAAAGAGTTAGCCATATAGAATTCGTTCCGGTATCAAAATTAAAAGAACCCAATGCGTTTTACCTACCGCATCACTCAGTAATAAAGAAATCAAGTAAATCCAAAAAACTACTGGTGAAGTTTGATGCATCGGCTGTATTTATCTGGGATTAGTTTAAATAAAACATTAATGGTTGGGCCAAAACTTCAAGATGACCTGCTTTTAATTATTCTTAGATTTAGATTGCACATATTTGTTTTAACCGCCGCGCCGATATAAGCCAAATCTATCTGCAAATATTATTCCCTCCAAAAGATCGATAATAGCAAAGGATTTTATGGTGGACTAACTTTAATTAGAAGACCTATCTAAAGGAATGCAGATGAGAAACACATTAAATTACTGGAATGGTAGTAAGAACTTACATATCTTGACTGCATACATCAAAAAGGGTACAATACTTTGATAACGAGAATAGAGTATTCTTACAAATGTTAATCTGCGTTTTTCATTAATTCATTTTATTTTACAAAAATGATAAAATACCCATTAAGAGACTTGATATTATAATTAGTAAAAGATTTACACTTTGCCATTGGAAATTCAAATATTTTAAGTTCTATACGTTGTATTATAAAAAATGTGCCACTTTTAAGAAGACGCATATACAGAGTGATTTTGAAATGTACTAATGGGTATATCGAAATCTCACATAAATAATGAATAAACAAGCAGATCTGTAAAATTTTCGTATACAGCGTCTTCCGAAAAATTCGCAACAAATGGAAAACTGTTTTATTATTGATTTCTCAAAAAGTTTGTGCATCATTTAAAATTAGTTTTAGGAATATATTTTTCAATTGTTTTACGGTTTGGCGGGAAATAGTATTAATGTAATATGTCAGGAAGAAACTGCCTTTATTTCTAAAAAGAAAAATATGGCATTTAAGAATTAAGTTCAGATATACAGTTACAATAAAAACAATTCATTTTTATTTTTAATCGTTCATTTACTTTAAAATATTAAGTCAACGAAACTTAATTTTCCCCATTAATAGCTATTTAAGTCACAAGGAATGTAAGGACCTATTAACATTTGAGGTAGGCAAGTACACGCCAAGACGAAGTCGCGGCTTGTTGCCTGCCGAAAATGTTAATAGGCGATACATTCCGAGTTATCTTATCATATTTTTCCCGCTGCTTATCAAAATTTTCCTAGATTTTTGAAAAAATCGTTTGGTTTGTCACCTGTCACCATGATTAATTTTCGTGAGTCGTGTTACCTATGAGTGTCACATGTCACATAAACACTTGCAATTTAGAAACAAAACGTCTAAATCTGCATCTTGCTTTGCTAATTTTATTATCCTAGGAACTTAATAATAGTATTAAGTTCCGTTGTCAAGAAAAAGCAGCAAACAAATATAATCACCGACTTACACGTTTCGTTACTAAGGCTGTATCACTGACTTACATGATCAGCAGCGGGAAAACGTTTATTATATCATATGCTCTGATATTTCTAAATACCACTAGTATTTGGGCTTGCAGCCATCTTTAGTGTTTCATTGGATATTTTCTACGGCCCACATGTCCTATATACTCTGTTCACTATGGTCCCGGATTGTCAAAAATGACGTTTTATGGTAGCACTGTTGAATTTCTATTGTTTTTTTTGTTACTACTAGGTTGGACAACGCAAAAGCGTAATTTTGAAAATTTGGGTTTTTGTTACCTGGCAACTTTTATTTATTTTTGCTTAAGTCAGTTCGAAATATAACCTATAATTTATAAAAAAGCCTCAGAAAAAAAGGTCACCCGGAAAAAAGTCTGCTTTTGTTACAGTTACCTCAACTGGGTTTGGCAAATGATTGTGTTCGGAAACCATCTCAGGACTAGTTTTATCTAAAGATTAACCTACTTAAACTTCCTTTGCACTATACACAAATTATGATTAATAAATAAGTATTAGTGGAAATTATCCAAACGTTTTATTCAGTTAGCAATGTTAAGCAGTTCCACCAAGTGCCGACAGCGAATATCGGGTATAAAATCAATTAAATTATACAAATTAGCATAGGCGCCGAAACCACGGGGGCTCTGGGTGCACAAGCGCCCACAGTGAATCATAGCACAAAGTGTTTTTAGTATTTAATAATATAACTACTATTGCATTTAGATAATATGTAAATATTGTATGGTCCATTATTTAAATTTGGAGATTCAAGATGCCTTTAACGATATATACGTAATTTTTGTGCATAGTGATATCTTGTAACTCAAAATTTAGCCGAAAAGGACTTGACAATTCACAATTTCAATAAAATGGTTAAAAAATATTATTTTTTTTACGTTTCTTATTAAAAAACTACTTTTATCGTCACTAATCAAAAGTAGATATTTGTACAACAAATAATGAAAGAGATACTTTTATCCAATACAATAGTAATAAGGTGTTTTAATAGTTCATTTTAATCAAGTAAACTGAGCTATTACTAGCTTGTTTACATCATAACCCACGTTTTCCTTAACACCGTGGGTTATTAGGTTATCACTATCAATTTATCACTTATTTATAATCTATTCACGATGTTTCCTTCTCCCAGCAGGCTATCTTAGGGTGACTTTTTTTCCGAGGGATTTTTTTCCAATGGACTTTTTTCCGGTGACTTTTTCCGAGTGGTTTTTTTTCCGGGGGCTTTAATTCCGTGACTTGTTTTCCTCACACCAATGCAAGTACCTATACCGCGTGACAATGAGACTAGGGCCATGATTATGTCTTCTTTATTTATGAATCAATTTGGATAAAATTTTATACTAAGATACTAGACATTAGACATAATTTCTGATTGGCTGATAGATATAGTCAAAATGGTTGATTTCTGGTTTTACCGGATATGATACTAACTTTATTTTTTTAAATAGAACACCCTGTATATTTTATATTTTTCTGCATCTACGAGTCAAATTACATATAATAATGTTGCCAAATTTCAATTTTTTTAAACAAAAAATTAATTTTTTTATTAATTTGCAGTTTCAGATAAAGATAAAGTAGTGCATGATGCATATCGTTAGATTGGTAATTCCATTTTCTATCTAATGGCAAGATGGCCCTTAGTAGATGCCATATAAAAAAGTGACTTTTTCTTAAAAAACAAGTTTAGCAAATTATATTCTTTTATTAAAGGTTTGTTACTGACCTTATTGATAAAATAGCTATTATTAAGAGTTGCTGAAGTCAATTAGAAAAAAAATTTCCATGTCTAGGCTTTCTATGGTAAAAAATAAAAATTGAAAAAATGATTTTTTTGTTTAAAAAAAATGAAATTTGGCAAGACTATTATATGTAATTTGACTCATAGAATCAGAAAAACATAAAATATACAGGGTGTTCAATTTAAAAAATAAAAGTTGGTATCATTTCCGGTAAAACAGGAAGTCAGCCATTTTGACTATATCTATCGGCCAATCAGAAATTATGTCTAGTATTTTGGTATAAAATTTTATCCATATCTATTCATAAATAAAGAAGATATAAGCATGGCCCTAGTCTCATTGTCACCCGGTATACCCACAATAAGCTATCCGAGGTATAATTGTCATAGTTTCCTTTGTTACAGCAATCGTTTCTAGATTATTTATTTCCCGGATAACTTTATCCTTGGTTTGTAAAACCGGCCCTTATTAAATAATTCGTTTTTTTTTAATTCACTCGTATCTCATCCATACATACCCAGTGCGCTACAAAAAGTTGGTATTTTTTAATGAAAAATCAAATAAATCCAGAACTTCTAAAGCGAATTTTTAAAAAACCGCATTTATAAAGCTTAGAAAAGGAAAAAATCAAATATGTAAAAATATACAGGGGGGTAAAAGCATAAAACCAGTAACAACAATCCAGTCTCGCAGACTAAAACATAAGGAAGTACAACTTAGCTACCAATTCCTTTTAGAAATAGAAGTGTCCGAAGTTGACTGGGTTAAATATGATGATAAAACAGAAGCTATTGGGCAAAAATTAAAAAAAAAATTATCAGAAAAGGTATGTGGTGTAAAAAAACCATACTATTAAGACAAGGACAAAAGAAACAGTTATGGCACAACTACCTCACAACAAAATGCAATGAAGACTATGAGTTTTATAAACAACATTGAATAAAAGTAAACAAAATGGTGAATAATGCTAAGAAACAAAGTTTGGAAGATGAGTTTTGAGGAAAATGGAACATAACTTTAAAAAAGAACAGAAAGTGTTTTGTAGGGTCTTAAAGAATTTCAGAAAAGACAAAACATTCCTTCTGAATGTAATTGAAGATAAAACGGGAAAATTACTAACTAACGACACAGAGATCATGGTCCGTTGCAAACAGCACTTTGAAGATATACTTGGACAACATAATAGCGATGCAGATAACACAACGAAAAGTGATCAACAGCATATCAGAGTCGAATAGGGAAGCATGCAAAATAAATAATTAGAACAAGCAATATTAACATTAAAAGTTAGTAAAGCCTTTGGACATGACAAGATAAGTCCAGAAATGATTAAGTTTTTAGGATCGAAGGGCTTACACACATTTCTAATTCTGTTCAATTCTGCTTTGATACATAAAAACATTGAAATAGGAAAAAACGAAAAGAGAAATGACGTTGAAGCTTTATACACTGCTCAAAAAAATTAAAGGAGCACCTATTAAAGTTCTTCCAAAATTACGGTCAATATAAATTTTGAAACAGTACTCAGTCTACAAATTTTCCAAAGGACAGTGATAGCGTTTCCATTATGAAATCTCTGAAAACAAAAACCTACAACAAACAAATACTGATTGTCATAGAAACGTGTAACAATTTAAGTCGACTTTTACCAGGTGCTCATTTAATTTTTTTGAGCAGTGTATATAAGCTTTGTTTACTATCTAGATGCGACAACAAGCTTTTGAAGAAAATCGCATAACCGGAAGTATGGTGTTTACTCTTGTGATTTTTCAGTTTTTTTCGGTTTTTTTCAAAACGGCTCTAATGATGTTTTTCAAACGTTACATTGTTATTACATTTTTAATGTGTATTGATGTGAGCCCGTATTAAAATTTTAGAGAAAATTTGTCTTTTCAACTAACTCTAATTTTTACGGTTTCTGTAGAATTTGTAATTTTTGAAATTTTTTGACAAATGCTTAAAAATTGAAAATAATTTTTTTGGCTAATTAAAGATCACTGTAAAAGGAAGTTGTGTGCGTGTATCACACCATATTTTTTTATCGTATTCTGTAAACACAAAAAACTCAACAATAGACAGGCAAAGAGGCACTGAAAATCAAATACAAATGCTCGAATTAGGCAATACGGTCATTCTACGTAGCAAAGGAGGCATTATAAGCATTAAATAGGCAGTTGTAAATACAAAAGCAGGTATTGTGGACATATTGGTAGTTGCAGAATTAATTACACACCAGGAGTCACGAATAGTTTGTTTGCCATAGTGAATAAGCGCTTCTAGGTACCATCGGGGGGACTGAAAAGTGAA
Organism: Agriotes lineatus; assembly: GCA_940337035.1. NCBI lineage: Eukaryota > Metazoa > Arthropoda > Insecta > Coleoptera > Elateridae > Agriotes > Agriotes lineatus. The sequence continues at coordinate 92,223 of CALNHX010000787.1, forward strand.
CCACTACTGTGCACATTTTAAGAGACATTTTATTTTTAATGTTGTGATGGGTTTATATTTACATACATACATAATCTGTAACCCCTTATACCGTTACAGTGTCGGTTTATATTTATTTAGGTAAAATTTAATACGCACTAGGCATACTAAATAAATGAGAAACATCTAACATTTTCTCAATTTTAGTGTTGAAGTGAGAAACAGTTAATCAAATAAACAAACCCACCATATTGGAACGTTATCTACAAGAATGCAATTTCAAAACTGTTTGCTGCCGCTGGTACATGCAGTCGGCATTTTGGTCATGACAGCGATTACTTTGCAAGACATTTCGCCGAACGACCAAACTGCCGACTCCAAACGCGGTCGGCATTTTGGGCGAGGCTCGTACTGGCGTTCTAGGCCATTTTGCCGAATGGCCAAAGTGCCGAATCGATGTGCAGTCGGCATCTTGGGCTAAATACAAATTTCGATTCGCGTTCGGCTCCGACGCTAACCTCACGAACGATGTGACGACGGTCAGCGCCGTTCGGCGTTTTGGATACGTTCGGCAGAATGGCAGTCGGCGTTTTGGACATATTCGGCGGATTGGCAGTCGGCGTTTTGGACATAGTCGGCGGAATGGCAGTCGGCGTTTTGGTCGAATTATCGGTTCGGCGTTTTGGACAATCCACATTTTACCGAATGGCCAAAGTGCCGAATAGATCTGCTGTCGGCGTTTTGGACCAAATACAATTTTTGATTTGTATTCGGCTCCGACGCCAAGCCCGCGAACGACGTGAGGTCAGTTGGCGTCGTTCGGCGTTTTGGACACGTTCGGCAGAATGGCAGTCGGCGTTTTGGCCCTAGTCGGCGGAATGGCAGTCGGCGTTTTGGTCGAATTATCGGTTCGGCGTTTTGGACAATCCACATTTTACCGAATGGCCAAAGTGCCGAATAGATCTGCTGTCGGCGTTTTGGACCAAATACAATTTTTGATTTGTATTCGGCTCCGACGCCAAGCCCGCGAACGACGTGAGGTCAGTTGGCGTCGTTCGGCGTTTTGGACACGTTCGGCAGAATGGCAGTCGGCGTTTTGGCCCTAGTCGGCGGAATGGCAGTCGGCGTTTTGGACATAGTCGGCGGAATGGCAGTCGGCGTTTTGGTCGAATTATCGGTTCGGCGTTTTGGACAATCCACATTTTACCGAATGGCCAAAGTGCCGAATAGATCTGCTGTCGGCGTTTTGGACCAAATACAATTTTTGATTTGTATTCGGCTCCGACGCCAAGCCCGCGAACGACGTGAGGTCAGTTGGCGTCGTTCGGCGTTTTGGACACGTTCGGCAGAATGGCAGTCGGCGTTTTGGCCCTAGTCGGCGGAATGGCAGTCGGCGTTTTGGACATAGTCGGCGGAATGGCAGTCGGCGTTTTGGTCGAATTATCGGTTCGGCGTTTTGAACAATCCACATTTTACCGAATGGCCAAAGTGCCGAATAGATCTGCTGTCGGCGTTTTGGACCAAATACAATTTTTGATTTGTATTCGGCTCCGACGCCAAGCCCGCGAACGACGTGACGTCAGTTGGCGTCGTTCGGCGTTTTGGACACGTTCGGCAGAATGGCAGTCGGCGTTTTGGCCCTAGTCGGCGGAATGGCAGTCGGCGTTTTGGACGAATTATCGGTTCGGCGTTTTGGGCATTCGGCGTTTTGGGAAGCCCCCGCGTGATTTTTTATTAAAGGCTTAATTTCTCAAACACTTTTTGAAATAAATTATGACATATTGGGGTTAAAATAAAAGAAATTTAAAGCTCTATACTTATTCCTGTAATAAAATATAGGGTGTTCCGTTGAGAAAAATAAAGATTGAAGATATTGAAATTTAAGCCAGTATTTTGAACACTCTGTTTTAAAATACAGTATAGTATTTTGTATCCTAGGTGATGATCCCTTCAATTTTCAGGGAAAAAATATTCAAAAGTGGGGAAAATGTGACGTTTTAAATGAAAGCTTGATATTGACAAAAAATACTAAAAACGTTTATAAGTTGGAAACGTTGAAGGCAAATTAAAAGAAAAGTTAGAGTTATAATATAATAATAATAATAGATCTTTATTGAACAAAAGAATATACATTTGCCCAACAGGCGAAGTATCGGAAAACCGTTTTTAAACCCTGCCTATAACAAAATAAATTGCCAATAATGCACAAAAATTCATTAAAAAAAATTCTAATATAAAATATTAAAATTACAAAATAAAATATAAAGGTAAATGGCTAAATGCAGTTGAAAGTGGTGAAGTAGATTATTTACAAAAGCCAGATATATTTAACTACCGACCAACTTAATAATATAAAATAGAAAATAACGTAAAAAATAGCGTAGATACAAAAAGTAAACTTAATGAATAAATTAAAATGTCTACATTCCCTAATGAAAAAATAAACAAAAAATCATACTATGCAAGCTGTCTATTTAACAAAAGTGACTTTACTTGCTTCCTAAACAAGTTTATGTTATCACAATCTTTAAATACAGTTCTCAATCTGTTTAAAATATTGCATGCCAAATAGTGAAATCCAGACTGAAAGTTAGTGGTTCTGTGTGGAGGAATACAATAATAGTCGTCATTTCTAAGGGTCTTAGTACGTACAGTATGCCTTTGAATTAGCAACATCATTAAATATACAGGACAATTATTACGAACTACATTATACAACAAGCAACTATAGAATAGAGAAAACCCATTTTCAAGTTTCAGTATATTTTGATTATTGTTGTGTTGTGTAATGTGCTCTCGGGGCTTAACATTAAAGGAAAATCTAAAACAGCAGTTTTGAAGTACCTGAAGTTTATGTTTGAACGTAGAACCTATAGGAACTTGAATAGTCGTAAAAAATACAGGGTTTTCCGTTTAATAAATTAATACCTTTTCAGTCCAAACTGTTTTGGGACACTCAGTATATGTCAAAATAATTTTTAGGTTTGCCCCTTTTAACCCTATTAGAATCACGTTAATCAAAATTTTTATCGGAAAAAACGTAAAGGCGTAATCGGAGACCGGCGCACTAAATGACACCCTGTATATATACCAGGTGTAACAAGATCATGGTGCACCACTCTTTTTTTCTTTATTTACAACTATACGTATTTGAAACTAGGTACATCGTATGTATTAAATAAGCGTCACTTCTTGACATATAAGTGATTTGTTTACTTTCAGATTAGGAGGAAGTGATGGCAACCTTTAATTTTAAATATATCAGCCTATATATAATTGGAGTTTTGAATTCTACAAATTTTTTTGAATCTAAGCATACCACATAAATGACATTCCAAGTTTCATTTTTTTTTAATTTAACTATTATTTTTTAATTTACCGCTCCATTTATTCCAATCCACCCATGAAATTAAATAAAAATGGAAATTACGTCGGCAATGTTAAATTATCTGACTTATAACTAAACAACGTTGTTCAAAATGGATTCTGGCATACTCACTTTGCAACTGGGGCAAGTACAGCTGAAATTACAGATGTATTTATAGAATACGTCGAAGGGATGTAGGTAGTTGTTACTACAACCCTCACCCCGAACGATATCTTGATTTGCAATGCTTGCTAAAAATTGTTTTCAACTACTTGCAAATTAATTCTCAAAAAAGCCCAAAAGTTTAAATAAAATGAATTTTAAAATTTTCTCCTAACTGTAATTTTAATTGTATTAGTCGCACATTTGAATAAATCATATGAGTAGATTTCTTATTATTGGTAGTATTAAATGATACCTTAGAGTATCAACATCGTTCCAATAAAAAAAAATCGTTCGAAAAACCATTTTGAAAAATTTGGTTTGGTCATAAATGATATAATTTGGTATTTTTGATGTGATTTAGATTTCCTAGAGTTACATTGTAACGTTGTGATGTGGCGTTACAAAAACGTATCAGGCCTCAGATAGTTCATATGCGTGGGCCATGGCCTACTAACACATCCAGAGAAAAGTGGTTGAAAATAAACGTGTATTGTAATTCATAAATACAAAATAAAATATTGTTCTTAATAAAATACAATAAAATATTAATGTACAAAGTTTATGATCTTCCTTTGGGCGAATAGACGCCTAACAGCGGCTGCAACCCTTCTGGCTCTAGCGACTCGTCGAGTTTCGCTACCGCCGTCTAGAGGGCGTGGAGGATCCGGTTTCGTAGCCGCCTCTTACAACATGCCGGTTAGTTTTGCCAACAAACAAATATAATTCGTGCTAATAAGTGCTGTGTTGTGTAGGGATTAAATTGATCTTAACTGGTGAATCTGAGTGTCCCAGTGCTCGTTCTTTTAACGGTGAGTTCCCCTCTGTTTGAGTTAGATTACTATACGTTTTAATGGAATGCTCCGGATTCTGTTTACTTTGACAGCTGCTTTGGGAATTCGTTTTACAATCAAATTCAGGACTTATACAGGGTGCCGTCAAGAAGTCGGAGAGTTTACGTCGTGTTGGATGCCTCAAATTTAAAGCTTTGCCGGTAGGTTTCGAGTTATACCAAGCAGGGTGTCTGGGAAAATCTACGGGGAAGATGAGCACCAGGCGAATGCTCGCTAACTGGGCCGGGACCTGACGTAGTTTGAGCAAGTCGCAGATCAGCCCCAAGCTCGGTTGAGGATTCTAGGTGGATGCCTGTCACAGATCAGCGCCTAAGCATTCACCAGGGCAGGATAAAGGGGTAAGCTAATCACACGATCAACGCCAAGCTCAGCCGGAGTCTCGGAAAAAGGTGGTTGTGCACGTCACCGGAAGCAGCGCCTTGTACGCAACCCAGGTAGGTTCTTAGGGTTTAGGAGAGGTTACTGGTTCAGGCAGATGGAAGCAAAGAGTTTTTCATTCTACGCGGAGCGCGTGCTTTTATAGGGTTTTGGGACCCGCGTTATCTCAAATTCCGACTGGGAATTCGGATAGTGGGGAAAACGGCTACGTTAAAGACGCGCGCTACAGAGCCGCGCACTTCGTGATCTCCACTCAAAACGTGCACTAAAAATACCGGGCTAAAATGTAGCGAGATGGCGACATGCAAATTTGGAATAATTAAAATTATTCGTTTCTCAAAAATTTGCATCGGAGTTATCGTTACAACACGGTCGATTGAATAAATCTGAATAGTCGTGGCCCACTTAAATTAAGAAATAAAAATTAAATTTAACAAGAGTTTGACACTTGCAATGTAACTTATGTAGTGTCAGTAATTTTTAAATTAGTTCAAACATGCCCAAGAAAACCACTGGACTCTCTTTTGCTGATAATTTATTCCAACAGCCAAATTTACTCGCACATTCTGTATTTCCTGCCACTGCTACTTTGCTTGATTTAAGTGGGCGTTAAAACCTTTAAACATATCGCCAACAATTACTGTATGTCCAATTTCGAAATTAGAGTAGTTCCCTAAATCACCTTTCTCTACTGCCCGTGTATCCACATTCAGAGCAATCGTAAGGTTTTCACCTCCATGTGTACAACTAAATGAGTTTTTTGCATTGCCCTGAATTTACAGTACAGCAACTGTACAGTTTTACTCAAGTATGAGACCTCATATGTCCTCTTCAATATATACCGTAGAAAATGCATGGATGTCCTTCATGTTTTTGTCGAAGTCCTTGCGTGGTCGGTAAATTATTGGAATTTGCAATACTGTCAGTAGAAAGAGGGCAGCTATCCCCTCCACTTTTTATTCGATTAAGCCACGCCCCCTTAATTCGCGGAATTATTCGCGGATTTCGCGGAATTTTCGCGGATTGACCCAATTAATTTTGCGGTTTGATCTAATTAATCACACATGAAGTTTGGTATGTAATTTACATATGTGCTACTGAATAAATTACGCATTAGCTTCCGATTAAATTACGCGCGGCCATTTTTAATTTGCTTCTGGAATTACACGTCGGCCATCTTGTTTTTCTGGCGCGAATATTTGAATTTTAAATTTTCAGATTTTTTTTCTAAGTTCAATTTTTTTTAATTTAAATCTCCCGGGTGTCGGCCATCTTGGTTTTCTGGCGCAAATATTTGAATTTAAATTTTCAGATTTTTTTCTAAGTTCAATTTTTTGAATTTAAATCTCCCGGGTGTCGGCCATCTTGGTTTTCTGGCGCGAATATTTGAATTTAAATTTTCAGATTTTTTTTCTAAGTTTAATTTTTTTTGAATTTAAATCTCCCGGGTGTCGGCCATCTTGGTTTTCTGGCGCGAATATTTGAATTTAAATTTTCAGATTTTTTCTAAGTTCAATTTTTTGAATTTAAATCTCCCGGGTGTCGGCCATCTTGGTTTTCTGCGCGCGCACTTCTCACGGCTGTCGTTTTTAATTTTCGCTGAAATATTTGAATTTCAAACTGATAGATCTATCTCGCTCTTCTGCCCCTTGGTTGTCTCTCTCTCATGCATTCACAGAAGGACTAATTATATTTAAAAAAGCTATTTGCGTCGGGCCCAAGTGGGATTCGAACCCTAGTTTTCTGGTCAGCAGCCTTAGGACCCTGCCGCTGAGCTATCGAGGCCTGTTGAATATATAGAATTTGAACGAAACGCCATTTCGCAGCTCTGCCGTCACGCCGGCCGAATTTAAAACAAGCTATTTTTCAAAAAATTAAATTATGAGAATAGGGAATGTTTAGCTTATTGTGTTTAAAGGTAAGTACAATTTAAAAAAAACTGATTTTACGATTGGATGTGCCATCATAAATTATATAATTTGTGCCTGCTATATGACTGGATTATCGAGATTCTCATTGAACTTTCTCTTTTGTTCTGCAGAGAAGCCTTGTCTGACGTCATGACCTCGGTGTATTTTCAACAAAGAACCAGATTCTAGAAATTCATCGAGTTACAAATTTGAGTTTAATATATTCCTGACATACTTCTGTTGTGCCCTCGCCCATATAAAATAAGACATACGCATTAAATAAATGTTTTAATTTATTTAAATAGTTTTATTTTTATTTTTATATTAAAGTACGGACACCCGTATTGTTTAAAATAGCATGGCGCAAATTTTAAGGCGCCCGTTTTTGAATTTCAATTGGTAAATCGTCGAAATTTGAATAATTCGCTTATAAAACCAAGTGAGTTAAACTATTATCCATTTTTCATATTTGAAATGCTAGAATATGGTTAATTTTACGGTTCTATGTGTAATTACAAAAGACATTATAGCCCCGATGCGAACTTTCTATTTTGTCATCCTCAAATGGCCTAACAGGTCGTTGCCTGCCGGCCACAATTATATATATATCAGCAATAAGATAACATGAACAAGAAGATATACGTATTGCTTGAGTAAGAAAGAGATAAACATAGTAGTAAGTCTGGCGAGAATGCGGAGAAAAATATATTATCACAGCTTGATGACGACATGCCTACTAATATAATTTTTTGTATGGCTATCTTTTTCTTACAATTTCGTTGAAAAAATGTTCTGACACCGTCATTTCACTTAAAATTTTTCAAAAACTGACATCATGTCACTTGAAATTATACAAAAAACGATATTTTTATTCAATAAGCGATAAAAAATACGCCATCGCACATCATTTCACTTAAAAAATTATCACAATTCGTCTTACATAACGATTTATAATAACGGAAATGATGTAAAAACAGTTTAAGAGTTATTTCTAAGCATAATTTTGCAAACGTTTAACAAATAAACCGTAATTTTTTAAAGTACATCACACAATTATGAAATCGTAGCTCAATTTATATGAATTTTGGATACTTTGTATGTGAAAAATAGCTTCAAATACTAATATTTGAATAAAAACATGCAATTTCCAAAGCATTTCGTTTTAAATTTTAGAAAATGGACATCATCTCCCATGAAAATTTATAAAAATCGCCATCTTGTCACATTAAATTCTGCAAAAACGACAAAAAACAATATTTTTATACAACTTTCATTGAAAAATAGTAAAATTTTACGAAAATACGCGGCAAATTAAAATAAATTTGAATAAAAGCACGCAAAAATTACGAAAATACGTCTGTGTTGACGGAAAATTAAAATAAATTTGAATAAAAGCACGCAAAAATTACGAAAAGACGTATGTGTTGACGACAAATTAAAATAAATTTAAATGAAAGCACCCAAAAATTACGAAAATACGTATGTGTTGACCCCCAAAGTAACAACACTTTGAATAAAACACGCAATTTCATTGAAAAATCTACTACCACATACATTTCGATAAACAAAACGTCAGTTATGTGGTCTCTTTGTGCATTTTTATCACAAAAATTCTTGTACAATTGACTAAATATGCATGTGATGACGACAAATTAACTCAAAATTGAACAAAAATTAAGCAATCACACAGCATCTCACATAAATTTTCACAAAAATCGACATCATGTCACATAAATTATACAAAAACTGTCATCATGTCACTTGAAATTATACAAAAAACGATATTTTTACTCAACACACGACGAAAATTGAACAAAAATCACGCAATTACATGCCATCTCACATAAATTTTTACAAAAATCGACATCATGTTACATAAACTATGCATAATTTTGCAAATGTTTTACACTTTTTATAAAATGCATCGCTCAAAATTAAAAGAAATAGCAATTTCGTTGAAAAAATCTTCTACCACAAGCATTTCGATAAACAAAATTCAAAAATTCTTGTACTTTTGATGGAAATATATGTATGTTGATCACAAATTAACATAAACTTGAATAAAACGCACAATTTCGTTGAAAAATTTGCAAATGTTTTACACTTTTCTATAAAATGTATCGCCCAAAATTAAAAGAAATCAGAATTTTTTAAATTATATCACGCCATTATGAAATCGTCGATTGATTTTTTGAAATTTTACACTTTGTAACTGTAAAATAACTGCAAATACTAATATTTTAGCTTTAGATTTTGTAATTATTGCAGATTCGTGAAAAACAAAAGCAGAGTAGAGATAAAAAAAACACAAACACTGCAATAAACAAATATATTCTTATTTCGTATAATACTTAATAATATAAAAATAAATGTACAGCTGAATGTCTTATTTTCTAAAAAGTCGCTAGCAATTTACAAAACTGTAGTTTGAGGTGCACGACATTTCAAATTAAAAAGGCTGCAAGTAATAAAATCAGAATTTCATTGTGTAATTTTAAAGTTTAAGATGCGCCCAATCTAGAATTCCCTTCGTTTTTGGTGTTGATGACATCTGCCTTAGAGGCATTTTTCTAACGGCCCTTTTTTGGAGGCGTTTCCTTATCGGCGTTCTTCTGACTGAACCTTTTTGATGTGGACTTGGATGAGTAGCTGGTGTTTTTAATTTATATTCTAAATCGGACTCGCAGTTATTAGTTTCCATTTCGGTTTTTTCTGTAGTACCAGTCGGGGTTGGTTTCTTTTGCTGTTTAGGTTTAGCTAGCAGCACATTAGCAACGTTAAGGCCTTTGATGTAATCAGCAAACTGTAGGCGTCCGGGTGGATTAATAGTTTTTCGAGGCCTCAGAGTGTCGTGAACTAAATCGACTATGTTAGACCCCGGTAAAATTTCACCCTTTATAGTCACGGTACCCTTGTGATCCCAGCTCACATCGTTTGAGGTACTTAAAATGCGTAGGAAAACTTCAGCTTTTTTCTTAAAAGTTTTGGGAAGTGTAGATAAAATAACGGCATTTGATAGGCTGTCACTGGTTGTTTCAATAGGTATTTTGATTGGCTGCCGCGCCTGGTTTGTGAAATGAAGGTATCTTTGTAAAACCTGATTGTACTGGATCCATTTATCGTGATCAGTTAATTTGGACTTTAAAACGTTTTGCATTTCGTCATCAAGCTGTGATAATATATTTTTCTCCGCATTCTCGCCAGACTTAAGACGTTGGACAAATTCCGGCGATACAATCAACATCTTCAGCTCTTTGTCCATTTTAGTCGAAAAGGAGCTCAATCGTTTGTTCTGGTAGAGCCGTCATGAATAAACTAGCTTAAAATCAAGACTTTCATAATAAATATATAAAAAAAAATGACAGGTACGGGAATCGAACCCGCATTCTCTCTCGAGATCAGAGCTTAAATCTGACGCCTTAACCATTCGGCCAACCTGCCTCCCTATATAAACGAGCACTCTCTGCATAATTAAGAAAACATATAGTTTAAAAAGCCTTCTACATGCAATTTCATACAATATTTCATATAAATTAAGCCATGTACAAATTTCTAAATCAGGTTTTGATATATATTTTATCGAAAGACTTGACCCTCAGCTGCCGTTTTATTATTTGTCGTGATGCGTCATCGCTGAATTTTACAAGTCTGGCGAGAATGCAGAGAAAAATATATTATCACAGCTTGATGACGAAATGCAAAAAGTTTTAAAGTCCAAATTAACTGATCACGATAATTAGATCCAGTACAATCAGGTTTTACAAAGGTACCTTCATTTCACAAACCAGGCGCGGCAGCCAATCAAAATACCTATTGAAACAACCAGTGACAGCCTATCAAATGCCGTTATTTTATCTACACTTCCCAAAACTTTTAAGAAAAAAGCTGAAGTTTTCCTACGCATTTTAAGTACCTCAAACGATGTGAGCTGGGATCACAAGGGTACCGTGACTATAAAGGGCGAAATTTTACCGGGGTCTAACATAGTCGATTTAGTTCACGACACTCTGAGGCCTCGAAAAACTATTAATCCACCCGGACGCCTACAGTTTGCTGATTACATCAAAGGCCTTAACGTTGCTAATGTGCTGCTAGCTAAACCTAAACAGCAAAAGAAACCAACCCCGACTGGTACTACAGAAAAAACCGAAATGGAAACTAATAACTGCGAGTCCGATTTAGAATATAAATTAAAAACACCAGCTACTCATCCAAGTCCACATCAAAAAGGTTCAGTCAGAAGAACGCCGATAAGGAAACGCCTCCAAAAAAGGGCCGTTAGAAAAATGCCTCTAAGGCAGATGTCATCAACACCAAAAACGAAGGGAATTCTAGATTGGGCGCATCTTAAACTTTAAAATTACACAATGAAATTCTGATTTTATTACTTGCAGCCTTTTTAATTTGAAATGTCGTGCACCTCAAACTACAGTTTTGTAAATTGCTAGCGACTTTTTAGAAAATAAGACATTCAGCTGTACATTTATTTTTATATTATTAAGTATTATACGAAATAAGAATATATTTGTTTATTGCAAAGTGTTTGTGTTTTTTTTATCTCTACTCTGCTTTTGTTTTTCACGAATCTGCAATAATTACAAAATCTAAAGCTAAAATATTAGTATTTGCAGTTATTTTACAGTTACAAAGTGTAAAATTTCAAAAAATCAATCGACGATTTCATAATGGCGTGATATAATTTAAAAAATTCTGATTTCTTTTAATTTTGGGCGATACATTTTATAGAAAAGTGTAAAACATTTGCAAATTTTTCAACGAAATTGTGTGTTTTATTCAAGTTTATGTTAATTTGTGATCAACATACATATATTTCCATCAAAAGTACAAGAACTTTTGAATTTTGTTTATCGAAATGCTTGTGGTAAAAGATTTTTTCAACGAAATTGCTATTTCTTTTAATTTTGAGCGATGCATTTTATAAAAAGTGTAAAACATTTGCAAAATTATGCATAGTTTATGTAACATGATGTCGATTTTTGTAAAAATTTATGTGAGATGGCATGTAATTGCGTGATTTTTGTTCAATTTTCGTCGTGTGTTGAGTAAAAATATCGTTTTTTGTATAATTTCAAGTGACATGATGATAGTTTTTGTATAATTTATGTGACATGATGTCGATTTTTGTGAAAATTTATGTGAGATGCTGTGTGATTGCTTGATTTTTGTTCAATTTTGAGTTAATTTGTCGTCATCACATGCATATTTAGTCAATTGTACAAGAATTTTTGTGATAAAAATGCACAAAGAGACCACATAACTGAAGTTTTGTTTATCGAAATGTATGTGGTAGTAGATTTTTCAATGAAATTGCGTGTTTATTCAAATTGTTGTTACTTTGGGGGTCAACACATACGTATTTTCGTAATTTTTGCGTGCTTTTATTCAAATTTATTTTAATTTGTCGTCAACACATACGTCTTTTCGTAAGTTTTGCGTGCTTTTATTCAAATTTATTTTAATTTGCCGTCAACACAGACGTATTTTCGTAATTTTTGCGTGCTTTTATTCAAATTTATTTTAATTTGCCGCGTATTTTCGTAAAATTTTACTATTTTTCAATGAAAGTTGTATAAAAATATTGTTTTTTGTCGTTTTTGCAGAATTTAATGTGACAAGATGGCGATTTTTATAAATTTTCATGGGAGATGATGTCCATTTTCTAAAATTTAAAACGAAATGCTTTGGAAATTGCATGTTTTTATTCAAATATTAGTATTTGAAGCTATTTTTCACATACAAAGTATCGAAAATTCATATAAATTGAGCTACGATTTCATAATTGTGTGATGTACTTTAAAAAATTACGGTTTATTTGTTAAACGTTTGCAAAATTATGCTTAGAAATAACTCTTAAACTGTTTTTACATCATTTCCGTTATTATAAATCGTTTTGTAAGACGAATTGTGATAATTTTTTAAGTGAAATGATGCGGGATGGCGTATTTTTTATCGCTTATTGAATAAAAATATCGTTTTTTGTATAATTTCAAGTGACATGATGTCAGTTTTTGAAAAATTTTAAGTGAAATGACGGTGTCAGAACATTTTTTCAACGAAATTGTAAGAAAAAGATAGCCATACAAAAAATTATATTAGTAGGCATGTCGTCATCAAGCTGTGATAATATATTTTTCTCCGCATTCTCGCCAGACTTACTACTATGTTTATCTCTTTCTTACTCAAGCAATACGTATATCTTCTTGTTCATGTTATCTTATTGCTGATATATATATAATTGTGGCCGGCAGGCAACGACCTGTTAGGCCATTTGAGGATGACAAAATAGAAAGTTCGCATCGGGGCTATAATGTCTTTTGTAATTACACATAGAACCGTAAAATTAACCATATTCTAGCATTTCAAATATGAAAAATGGATAATAGTTTAACTCACTTGGTTTTATAAGCGAATTATTCAAATTTCGACGATTTACCAATTGAAATTCAAAAACGGGCGCCTTAAAATTTGCGCCATGCTATTTTAAACAATACGGGTGTCCGTACTTTAATATAAAAATAAAAATAAAACTATTTAAATAAATTAAAACATTTATTTAATGCGTATGTCTTATTTTATATGGGCGAGGGCACAACAGAAGTATGTCAGGAATATATTAAACTCAAATTTGTAACTCGATGAATTTCTAGAATCTGGTTCTTTGATTGAAAATACACCGAGGTCATGACGTCAGACAAGGCTTCTCTGCAGAACAAAAGAGAAAGTTCAATGAGAATCTCGATAATCCAGTCATATAGCAGGCACAAATTATATAATTTATGATGGCACATCCAATCGTAAAATCAGTTTTTTTTAAATTGTACTTACCTTTAAACACAATAAGCTAAACATTCCCTATTCTCATAATTTAATTTTTTGAAAAATAGCTTGTTTTAAATTCGGCCGGCGTGACGGCAGAGCTGCGAAATAGCGTTTCGTTCAAATCCTATATATTCAACAGGTCTCGATAGCTCAGCGGCAGGGTCCTAAGACTGCTGACCAGAAAACTAGGGTTCGAATCCCACTTGGGCCCGACGCAAATAGCTTTTTTAAATATAATTAGTCCTTCTGTGAATGCATGAGAGAGAGACAACCAAGGGGCAGAAGAGCGAGATAGATCTATCAGTTTGAAATTCAAATATTTCAGCGAAAATTAAAAACGACAGCCGTGAGAAGTGCGCGCGCAGAAAACCAAGATGGCCGACACCCGGGAGATTTAAATTCAAAAAATTGAACTTAGAAAAAAATCTGAAAATTTAAATTCAAATATTCGCGCCAGAAAACCAAGATGGCCGACACCCGGGAGATTTAAATTCAAAAAAAATTGAACTTAGAAAAAAAATCTGAAAATTTAAAATTCAAATATTCGCGCCAGAAAAACAAGATGGCCGACGTGTAATTCCAGAAGCAAATTAAAAATGGCCGCGCGTAATTTAATCGGAAGCTAATGCGTAATTTATTCAGTAGCACATATGTAGATTACATATCAAACTTCATATGTGATTAATTAGATCAAACCGCGAAATTAATTGGGTCAATCCGCGAAAATTCCGCGAAATCCGCGAATAATTCCGCGAATTAAGGGGGCGTGGCTTAATCGAATAAAAAGTGGAGGGGATAGCTGCCCTCTTTCTACTACTGTCCATGTTCCTTGCGTTATGCGATGCAATTGTACGATTCTAAAACTTATCATATAGAGTTTCTTGTTTAGTGTTCATTAAGGTTATTTAAATACCACTTTGAAAGAAATGCTGCCTTTACTGTGTGCCACAGGAATGACTCAACATTTGCAATTTGCCAAACCTATAATACAGCCATATTATAAAATACTCTCATCGACGCGTTGCCCAGCATAGGCTCGATGTTATTTAATTATGTTTTTAGGATACTACATTGGTAACTAGCGTAACTCGTTTGTAACATGTAATAGCTATTAACATATCTAGGAATGTTATGAGTATCATAACTGCCGCAGAAGTTTTGAAATCCGAGCTCGTAGAGCGAGGATTTTAAAACTTCTAAGGCAGTTATGATTCATAACATCCGTGATTTGTTCAATAGTTTATCGGTTGCTATACGGTTATGGTTGCCATGTAGGGTAATATTCTTTAACCCTACAGATAAGTTATGATCTAGTTACCAGCCTACTTTTGTATATGTAAACAAAGGCTTAATATCCTGAAACCGATAAACACTAGTTACCAATGCAGTGTCCTAAAAAATCTTATACGATACACGACCGGTAGCATTTTTATGGCCTTGCCAAACATACAGGTCTCGCCCTACGGGCTCAACCTGTAAAGTATTGGCGCGGTCATAAAAATGTTGCTACCGGTCTAATAACGTAAATAGCTATTATCTACAACTGCTTGGAAAAGGACTTATTACGTCACTCATTTGACATTTTCCTAATAAAATTTTTGAAAATGACAAATCTGACATTTTTCTTAATGCACTTTTCCCAATTTTGGGCAGTTGTAGATACAATTTTGTAGAATATATGTGTGATAATGCGTCATTAATATACTTGTGTGCTTACATAACTCGTGCTACTTACTCGTTTGTAACTTACACACGTTTATTAACAATGCTCCTATCCCACTTGTATAGTAAATAACTAATGGGTGTTAGAAAACTCATGTTATCAGATTCACCTATGGAAAAAAAATAAGTGTTTTAGATTAATTCTTAAATATCCACTATTTATTAGAACTACTGAGAGCTGCTGTCATTTAAATAATTGTGATTAAGTCAAATTAATTTGAAATAAAAACATGTTTACTACTGAACAAAAATCATTTATTTTAGAAGAATATTTTCGAACTGGACAAAAAATTGATGGTAACTGGGTGTACTCTGTTTTCTAGATTTCCAAGCTGAATTTCCAGACGTAATTGTGAATTACAACAATTTTCATTCTGTGGCGATACATTTAGTACCGCTTTTTAGAGCAAACGGAAGTATTCATCGAAAGGAGGTAGTTGCACTAAAAAACGATCGCAAGAAGTTGTTGAACAATGAAGGGAAATTATTGAAAACGCACCAAAAACGTCAGTTCGTGAGCTTTCACTGCAAATAGAGTTATCCGTACCCATATGCTAGACGATCTTGAGAAAGGACTTGGAACTCCATCCATATAAATTAACTGGCGTCCAAGAACTGCGCCCACCAGATTTTCTCTCCAGGAGACAGTATTGCCAGTAGTTCATGCAAAACATGAATGATAACTAGCTGGAAAAATGTTTCTTTTCAGAAGAACGAGTTCCATCGTTTATCTTACATTAATTCACAGAATACACGAATGTGGACCTTGGAAAATCCCAATTTTTATGAGGAAACTCCATTATACCCTGAAAATATTGAAGTTTGAATTGCTTTAAGTCAGAGGAGGTTAGTAGGGCCAGGGATGGAACACTTACAGCTCAGCGGTATCAAGAAGAAATTCTCACTCCGTTCATCGACCAGCTCCATGATGATGAACTGCAAACTGGGTTCTACCAACAAGATGGGGCAACTGCTCACGTTACCCTTGAAATACTGGCTTTTCTTCGGCAATTTTTTGACGTTATATTAATCAGCAGAAATTGTGAAATTAATTATCCAGCAAGGTCGTGCGATTTGACTCCGCTGGACTACTTTGTGTGGCCGTATCTGAAGAACTGTTCTTAAAATGCCCGTTGCAGGTAGTGCTGAGATTCGACAAGTGTTTCGGAAAAATGCGAGGAATTAAACAATAATCCTCAATTTCTGAAAAATGTTATTAATAACCTTTAAAAAAAGGTTCGCTTATGCTTACAAATGGAGGGTGAACATTTTACTTACCTTTAATAACAATTGATTTAGTAATTTGTGTAGCATTGAACTTGCTGTGTATTATAGTTGTTTTGAATAATAATTTTCTAATTTTTAATTACCCTTTGCACAAATAAAATATTGCTAACAAAACACCTATAACTTGTCTGTACATGTCTATACTGACATAAAAGACACAGATAAACAGTAACTGTGCTGTGACCTACTCATGCGACTATGGGTCTACTTGAAATTTAACTTAGGTACCAATACAAGGCATACGTTTTAATAAGCACAGGTGACGCTGATAAGACGAGTTTTCTAACACCCGCTGTTTTACTATTAGTACAGTAAAGATAGCTCAAAAATTGTCAAAACTCAAACATAAAAAAAAAACTGTTTATTACGGTCTCTTAGTAAGTGGTAAAAAATTATACAACATTGCGCGTCGGGTTTAGGCGGGAGAGGGGTGGAAAGGTGGAAAATGGTAGGTTTCAACAGTTTTTCGCAAATATCTCGTTAACTATGAGGTTTAGCGCAAACTCTATCTTATACAAAATTAATCTACATTTAATTTATAATAAAACTAGTCTTATGTATTTTTCCGCTCCAGTAAAGAATTACGGAGATATAGAGGTGGTAAGGATGTAACCTTTTCTGTTTGACCAAAAAAAGCATGAACTCCTATAAACACGTAATATTCGCTCCAAGTGTATTATATAAAGGGTTCAGGGAATTGTGGAGGCCAGATGGTTATGGTGAAGAATTCAGCACAAAAGACGAACATTTGCGCAGATCATCTACTACTACACATGATGAAGAGAAAGTGGAAGATGCAATTAATGTCACTCTCGGACAAGCAGAATTTCTAACTAATAGTAAGAACAAGATGCAACTGATTGCTCTCATCACGGTACACTTACAGCAAGCTGGCTGCAAAGTGATTCAGACAGAAGGTGATGCTGACAGCAAGATCGTTTGTACTGCAACTGACTAATCAAAAACAGAAAAAGAGGCTATCGCGGTTGCCAATGACACCGATTTTTTTATCTTGTTGGTTGTTCATGCTCCAGCCAACAAACAGTTGAAGATGGCTGTACCGAAGAAAGGTAACCAAGAAGAAAAAGTTGACTGCATTGGAGACATTCAGCGTGGTATCGTGAAAATGAAGGATGTTCTCTTGGCAGTTTACGCTTTTGCCGGATGTGATATCGTTTCTTGAATTTATAGAAAGGGAAAAATAACGCCTTTTAAAAAAGTGCCACGTGACAAGGGGCTTTGTATAAAGCTGTTTACTTTTAACAATCCAAATGCAGCAGACCGAGATGCAGTAGCTGATGCAGGAAACCATTTCTGCCTTTCGATATTTGCATCAACAAATGCAGATAATTTGAATACTCTGCGCTATCAATGTTACTTGTAGACCATCGCAAAGGAGCCTGTACATACAAATTTCAAGTAGGCTGCACTTCCTCCCACTTCAGCAACTCCACAACAACACTCTTACAGAGTTTACCATCAAGTGAAGCAACAGCTCAATATCAATAAAGATTCACTAAAATGGGGTTGGAAAAGGATTGGTGACGGTGACGGCATCGATGAAAATAATCTTCGACATGAAGAAGAGCTTGAAGAATGTTAGGTTACTGGTTGCTGTTATTTATTATTATGTAACAACCTCATACGTTGTACATATCACTTTCCATTGAATTTACTGAAAAGCATGTACATATTGTGAAGAAAAACAATTTCCATTATTTTTTCTATTAAAGCTTATTAGATAAAGTTTGTAGCTAACCTTGTTTTAATTCTATCCACATGATTTTATATTTTTATGAAAATATGACAAAGGATGTAGGTAACTTCAGTAGGTATAATTATAAAAACACAATGGGAAAGGGGAAAACGATATGATTAATCATTCAAAAGGAGATATAGGCAAAATGAAGATAAAAACGAACAAAGGAGGGGAGCAATGTAGGTATATTATCAGAAGTAATACTATAAGTACTTCGATATTATCGGGTTATATGTCGATAACTTGTTGCACAATAATAAAAGAGTGTCAGTTTGACAGGTTAAATAGTCCGACCGCGTCAGCGAAAGCAAGACTCGAAACAGTAAAAACCGTTCGATTACGCACAGCTCAAGCCCGTTCCTCTGAAACAGTCGAGCAACGGGAAGCAAGACTGGAAACCGTTCGAGTACCTACTGCTCAAGTTCGTTAGTCTGAAACAGACAAGCAACGGGAAGCAAGACTGGAAACCGTTCGAGTACGTACAGCTCGATCCAGACAAACAGTGCACGCTGATTTAAATCTTGGTGCCTTCCATTGCAATGCTAATTATAATTACAGTCTTCATCCAAGTGTGGTTATTGAAATGTATATACAGTGAGAATAATGTAAGACTCTACAAGTGTACATGACTGAATTATGCAAAATTTGACATAGGGTATATTTACTTAAATGTTATCATGGTGTTTGTAAACATAATAACATAATTATTTCATTGTAATTTCAAAACCGACAAATGTTACTAGCATGGGTAAATTGATTAATGCTAAAATAAAGTTCTCAATGTGTAGTCTTAGATTATTCGCACTGTATATAGAAATGAATGTTTCTTTGTTTGTCCCGTATGCGTTCCTATACCATTCACCCGATTGCAATGAAATTTTGGTGAGTCGTTGTGCGCACGCCCGTGATGGTTTCTGAACAATTATTTTACAATAAGTGGCGCTGGGGTCGAGATATTTCGATAAATTGTATTTATGGTTCGATTTGGCTCATATTACCAATAAGTATATGTTAGTTACGTGGAAAGAAATATATTTTACAAAAAATGGACCCGGTGGGTGGCGCTGGAGTCGACATATTTACGAAAATGTGTATTTATCGTCTGATTAGGCTCATATTCAGAAGATGTGTCATACAAAATCGAATTATGTTTGGGAAGAACAACGTTTGCCGGGTCAGCTAGTTGTTTATAAGGTAAAGTTTGCGGTAAACCTCATAGTTAACGAGATATTTGCGAAAAACTGTTGAAACCTACTATTTTACCACCTTTCCACCCCTTCGCCCCCCTCCCCACAACCTAAACCCGACGCGCAATGTTGTGCAACTTTTTATCACTACTAAGAGAAAGGTACTAAACAGTTTGCCGCTGGGTAGAACTTTTTTTTGGATGTTCGGGTTAAATCCTAGTTTTACTGTACTATATTGTGTATGAATTTCAGTAATAAACGTCTTATGCCCGCCATGGCTGTCAAGAACGAGAATGTAATCCATGAAGGCGTCAAATTTCTGTTGCACAATACGAATATTTGGCAACGGTGTGGTGATTTGACCTAAAATAAACAGCGGGCTAAAAGTGGGTATGGTAGGGACGTAAACTGCACGATTACCCAAAGACAAGAACAGACGATTACCCCATATTTTTACTATTTGTTACTGCGGCAAGTGTTTGTTAGTTATTTGGAATCCATATTATAGAGTATTACCGCCCATGTAAGCAGTAGTATTAGATACAATTACAGGACATTTGCTGTTCATATTACCATGAACATAACCAATCTAATCTAACCTAATTCCATATTTTGTTTTGTTTACAGAAATTGTGTGTAATAAACCAGAACTTTCCTCTTTCGTTACAAAAATGGACGTAAAGCAGGAACTAGTTGATAATAACTTACCTACCGGAATGATGAGCATCGAAGATATGTTTAGTAACGCGACTGACAAGGTATTGAATATTAAACAAGAGGAAGTTCTGATCAAGGATGAATTGCTTATTGCAAGTGCAGCAGATAAAAAGCTTTTAGACCAACATTTTGTTTGCAGAGTTTGTGAATTTAGAACTACCAGACAAAGTGACTTAGTTAGGCATATGAAGACGCACACAGGAGAAAAACCTTATTTATGTTCCATTTGTGAATATAAAGCAGTACAGAACAGTGACTTAGTTAATCATATGAAAACGCACACAGGAGAAAAACCGTATTTATGTTTCAGTTGTGAATATAGAACAGCACAAAGAAGTAACTTAATTCGGCATATGAAAATGCACACAGGGGAAAAACTGTATTCATGTACCATTTGTGAATATAGAACAGCACATAAAAGTGCTTTAGTTAGTCATATGAAGAGGCATACAGGAGAAAAACAGTATTCATGTTCTATTTGTGAGTATAAAGCAGCACGAAAAAGTGACTTGATCAAGCATGTGAAGAGGCATACTGCAGAAAAACCTTATTCATGTAAACCCAAAACAGCACACAAAAATAGCTTATGTAGTCATATGAAAACGCACACTGCAGAAAAGCCTTATTTGTGCTCTATTTGTCAATACAAAGCTGCACGCAAAAGTCACTTAGTTGGTCATATGAAAACACATACGGAAGAGAAACCTTATTTATGTTCTATTTGTGAATATAAAGCAGCACAGAAATATAGTTTACTTAGTCATATGAAAACACACACTGCAGAAAATCCTTATTTATGTTCTATTTGTCAATATAAAGCAGCACGCAAGAGTTACTTAGTTGATCATATGAAAACACATACTGGAGAAAAACCTTATTTATGTTCTATTTGTGAATATAAAGCAGTACAGAAGAGTAACTTAGTTCAGCATATGAAGATACACACTGGAGAGAAATTGTATTCATGTTCCATTTGTGAATATAAAGCAGCATATAAAGCTAGCTTAGTTAATCATATGAAAACACATACGGGAGAAAAACCTTATTTATGTTCCATTTGTGAATATAAAGCAGTACAGAAGAGTAACTTAGTTCAGCATATGAAGATACACACTGGAGAGAAATTGTATTCATGTTCCATTTGTGAATATAAAGCAGCATATAAAGCTAGCTTAGTTAATCATATGAAAACACATACGGGAGAAAAACCTTATTTATGTTCCATTTGTGAATATAAAGCAGTACAGAAGAGTAACTTAGTTCAGCATATGAAGATACACACTGAAGAGAAATTGTATTCATGTTCCATTTGTCAATATAAAGCAGTACAGAAGAGTAACTTAGTACGGCATATCAAGACCCATATGGGAGAGAAACCTTATTCATCTAATTAATATGACGTAAAGCAACAAGAAAATTTGCCTTGATGGGGGATATGACTACACATCTAGAAAAATCATTAGGTGTTAACTTATAAGAAAAGAGCGGTTTAAACAAAATTAAATCAGTTACATAAAAACTGGTGTCCAACAGGATTAATAATATTGGAAAAGTGAGTATACGACAATATAAAAGCTGTAAAAGCTGTTTAGAATGGAAAAAATAGTGTTTTAGACGTATATATTTGCTAAATTTTTCTAAAGTTTAAAATGCTTCAAATCACTAAACGGGATTAGTTAAGAGTTTATTGAATAAAAACAATCAGAAAATCGGAAATGATTGTAAATATAATTATCAAATTTACTTTAGTGATGATTTTGTCTTTTCATCAACACAGGTTGACCATGAACTCAATTTCTTTATATATTTCAAATCTTAATGTTGGGTGAATTGATCAGAAAATAAATAAGTAAAAGAAACAGATAAACAGAGCATTTCCACAAAAGTCACAAGATAACTCAATAGGTCCCGGGTGGTGTAGCTTGAACAAGCTTTCACGTTCGATCAGCAGAGTTAAGCAACGCTCTCTCTGGTCAGAACTTGGATGGGAGTTCCACGGCTGCATCTCTCGGCGCCTCGTGATACGGCTGTCACGGAAATAGGTAGTCCCGGCGGTCATAACAACATCATGACAGTCGTTAGTGGGGTTGGAAGTCCCCATAAATGCACAGCGACGCCTATAATTGGCCTAACGGCTGTTGGCTGAGTGCGAAATAAATAAATAAATAAATCACAGCCGACCAGCACGTTGTAGTATTAATTGAAGATTGATCTCGTGGGATGTTGAAAGTTTCAGCTGAATAGGAACCTACCTGGATAACTGCATCTTAGAAACCAGTGTATAAAGCATATCTGTATTTACCTTTTAACATTTAAAGAATGAACTATTCCAATTTGTATTTAAGTTTTATTTTTACAACGAAGTATAGATTAAGGTCTTATTTATCTGTTGATTGTATATAAGTGTCAAATACTTGAGAAGTTAATTATGGAAATATTTAAATTTATTGCTTAATGATGTTATTGGAAGAAATAGAGAAAAATGAATTTAGATTTTATATCTTGTAAGAATTAACATGATGACAATATATCATTTCTGTGTTTTTTGGTTTCTGAGATATAACAATCTTAATTTTCTTAATGGAAATCGGTTGATCGTGTCTCTCCATCAAATATATGTTTTTTACATTTTGAAAAATGTATAGTTTTATAGTACCTTGGTAATAAAGTGAAGGAAAGCAACAACTCGATATATATATTGCTGTGATATCTGTTTGTACGTTGAAGATTTTTACAAGTTAACGTAATGGGTAACTAACAAAGTTTCATTCGCCAAAGGAAAATTGATGGGACAAACAGATTTCCTTGCCGTAGAACCACGACCGTTGTAAATGGTCACATTTAGGGCTTAGATTTGTTTCAAAAGTAAACTTTAGGAGATTCTTCTAAATAGTAGCCAAATAACTCATAGTAATACAAGTTAGGCACAAATGCAACGTGTGTCTCACACAACACCAAGTACGGTTCAAGGTACCTTTATGGTCTTACCAAAAAAATGTTGGGTTATATTTTGGCAAAACTAAGCTGAAATACTCTTGGAGATTCCATTTTTAGCCACACAAAGAGCCAGCAAATGAGTAGGGCCACATGTTAGCTTTAGTGGGCACAGAATAAGACATTTTGGACAGTTTTGTGCGTCATAATGCGATTATAAAAACTAAACATGCAGTGTAGTTACGATTAAAGTGCGTGTAAAATTGGGACAGAAGAACACCAGAGATCATACACTCGGTGCACTAGCAAAGCAGATGGGGTCGTTGCTGGAACTACTGTCAGAATTAGTCTGAGGTCCAATGGGACCACCGTTCAGGTAGCACACCTGGGTTTTGTGTATTTATGCTCAAATCGCTTCAACGTGGCACTAGCTCGGATCGATGTGAGATTCAGTACATTAGTGCTTCGATGTGCGCTGAAGGCAATGGTGCAATTAGTTTGTGTTCAGAAGTAAGATTTTTGTATAATTAATTTAAGCATCTTTGGAAATTCGAGTTTGGCTTTTGTTTATTTTATTTCAAGCGTCCCTTTGCAATTGTTTTCAAACTGATGTCAATGTCAGCCAATTAATGGCTTTAGAACCTTTTGTTTTTCCAAGGCTATAAAAGGAAAGAACGCCGAACTTCCGGGAGGCTTCATAATTTGTATTCGACGAGATAACCTCGTGCCTTTGTTGCTCGTTTTAGAGGTTAAGTTGATTGTTTTGATGTGACGTATGTTGTCATTTGTTCGTGGATCACTTACGTACAAATAAATAGCTGTCATTTGTGTATCGTGTTTTCATGCAAAGTTAGTGCTAATATATTCTCTTTTGGTGCAATTTACATAATTTCTTCTAAGGAAGTTAATTTGTTCGAGTTTCAAGCAGCGGCCATCTTGGAGACATTTCAGCAGCAGCGGCGCGCGGTTGCAGTTTGCAGAAGGCTATCGAACAGTAACGTGGAGCAAAAAGGTTAGCAAAATTAATCTGTGCTATGTGTTCAATTAGTTCGCATATTTCATTGTAATGTTGAGTTTTATAATAATCATTATGCTGGAAAAAAGTCAGTAAATAAAACACAATGTTCTTTTTTCGATCATCAAATAATTTTAGTAATGTTTACTTCCATGAACCCACCAACGCATTTGAGGTTATGTATTGTATTTTATGTGCCTTGAACTGCTATATGCCCAAAACAAGGGTCTCTTCTAATTTGTTGCTTGCGAAAAACTCGGTGTGTATGTTCACAAAAACTAATATACATGCAAAATTCAGGTTATGAGTCAAATATCGGATGTACTTAACAGATCCAGTGTTCCCAAGCGGTTGACGCAATAGCAAAATTCCTTTGTCGAATCACCCAATAGTTGAAATGACTTACTTGGCATAACAGTAAAGTTTACTGGAAGAATGCATACAAGAGGACGTATTGGGTAAAAAAATCGTTCAACACCAAACTGCAATTTCTTCTATAAATCGTGTAAATAGTACAAAGCCTTAACAAGCGACAACAATTACACATAGTAATTGCGAGTTTATATTTAGTTCATGTTTTATAGTCAGTATTTTAATAATATATTTATATTTTCCAATAATTTCCACCTATTAATTTTTCATAAAATATTTGCAAGAAATTTGTAGTTGCTCGGTTAGTAGCTGTTGAACAGTGGACACGATTATCTCACATAATAAGTAACATTTTCTATCACATTATATTAGATACTGTTATAGACAGAGCTTGGCAGTAATTAATTACTTTGTAATTAAATTCTTTTATGTTGATTTGCCTTAGAATTAAACTACTTTTCAAAATACGATAATTGTAATTGGTAATTGCCATTTTTGTTATAAAGTACTTTGACATTACTTTTTCAAAGTAATTAATTATACATTCAATTACTCAATTGTTTTCGAGTAATTAAATTACTCTAAATTATTTAAATTACTTGTGGCAATTGAAATTACTCGCGATGATTAAATTACTGTTTAGTAATTGAATAACTAAATTACTGACCTCGGTTGGGTATAAGATCTTCAAATGCATAAAATAAGATAAGGCCTTATTAAGTTACATGTTAAGCAAATTGCAATAGGGTACTCTTGAAACAATATATTGTAATGTTATGATGCTTAAAGAACGATTTAAATAGGCCCAGCTTTGGTATTCTATTTATTGCTACAATAAGTCACTGGCAAACATTGATACTTACATAAGACATGATTTAAAATAACTGTAATTTAATTAACAAAGGTTAGTAATTGAATAAAACAGTACCGTCCGGGTTGCGTTTAGCTTATTTTTCATTATGATGCTCGGTATGGCAAATCTAGCTAATTTATGGTAACTGGCAGTTTAATTGTGTAACGTCAAGACATTATTATGCCAGCAATTGATAACACAGCTAAAGGATTACTAAGCGCTATAGGATGGCACAGGAATGCAACGAGCAGTTGAAAAGCAACCTGAGAATTAAAGAAGTGCTAATAACTTGTGAATCAGTGTTTATTAATCTAAAAGTGAGAAAATGCAACCAAAGTGCGTTAAAAGTGTTCCAGAATGACATTTAAGAAAAACAATTTAGTGATTAGGATCAAATATTGTAAAACACTTACTTGAAATACTTGTTAACTGGTTGCTATAGAGACCCATATGGTCAATTGTTGTTTATTATGGAATCCAAGCCAAAAAACTTGTTTGTATGATTGGCTCCTAGTTATGAATTGTTTTCGTACATAAAAGTTTATAGTTTCTACTAGTTGTCGAGTTTTAATTATTCGCCAGTGTATGAGCTCACTTGTGCTTAATTTCGTAAAGTTCTAAAGTGCAGTCTCAGAGACTTTAAACTTGAAGTAGAGCCCAGTTGACTTTGAAGCTAAGTTTTGGCAAGTTTTGAAGCCGTGGAAGGCTAAAAGCATCGTGCACCATCTAGAAGAGCCCTTGTTTGTGGTTTTCAAAAAGGCAGCAGTCGCTCAAACCGTTCCATAAGGCAGGTACGAGGTTGGCGTTCCTTAGAAACGTGATCCGGTCCGAGGTCTACTTTCAAGCCCGATTTGAGGGAGCTGGAAGCTACGAGAGGTACAGAGCAAGGTACAACAGCTAAGGAAGACTTCGTTCGAGATCCAGAGGCTGCTAGCAGCAGCTGAGAATGTTGCAGGAGAAAATTACGAGGTTGGCGTCACCTTTTTATGCAGAAGCCGGAAATGGATTTGGCGAGCAGGTAAGAAACAAAAGCTAGTTGCCGTACCCTATGACGTGAAAGAAAACAAATACAAGTTAGCCAAACAACTTGATTCGTTAAATTGCATTGTTATTGTTTACCTGAGGTGAATTTATTAGTTGTAGGTCGTTCAAATTACGCTGGATGTCTACGTGTTTCAGCAGCTCTGTTTACACTCAATATTCGAGGTTAACTGTCACTCATTTAGAAGTGAGCGTATGCTATACTACGGTAAAATTTATACTTTGTTACAACCCATCCACTGCAGATATTGGAGTCTCAAATAGCTAGCAGGCGCAATAATTTAAATGTTGCCAATGGGTAGAATAGAGAGGGCACCACACCGTTATTTTTGCAATTTATTAATTAAACAAAGCATACATTTTTAATTGGCCCAAGAGGAGGCAATAATTAAAAATAGATTTATTTCCCATTTTTTGTAGATGCTTCTTGTAATATTTTTAAATTCTTTTTAAGTATTTACATACAATGTGGGAAGAAGCTGCGTGGCGCAGATGGGTAAGCGCCAGGCTTGCATTAAGCAAGTTCTCGGTTTGAATCCCGCTGGGGTCGGAATTTTTCCGTATCCATGGCGACTAGAATCGGGCTCAGTGAGACCATTCACAGTTGGGCATCAAATTAACTGTGCTCTACTCAAAACCACAGATCTAAGAGATAGAGTAACAAGGTTAACACATCACCAAGACACACAACTCACACAATGGTTGCTGCGCAAGCACCAAAGGGACGCTCCAACTCTGTATCCCGAATCCGGGGCAAGTTGAGCATTGTACCACCAGATGCCAGCGCATAAAGCACCAGCCTCTACACCGCAAGGTAAATGAGGTTACAGATTATACATACATACATACATACAATGTGGGAAGTTGCCGCACTAGACTAATAAATAATGTAGTCTGTATTGTGGTAACTTTTTTTTTAGGTTTTAATGAAATTGCGACAGAAAACTAAACAACAAACAAAAAAACTTAAAAATTTGGATGAATTGAATTTATTTGAATCGATTTGAAGAGGATGTGTGTTTTTGATTTTGATTAAAGTTGTAATAATTGTGATACCTATTTTATTTCTTTAAAATAATTATATTATTACAAATAAACATCATCATTATTATCACAACATTATGTATAGTTTACGATTTTCTATGACTAGTCAGATAACAGCTAATTTTGAAATTGCAACAACGTATGCACGAGAAAAAAGAAAATATCTTGTGCAAACCCTTATGTTTGTAGATGGGATGTGCATGTGTTGTGTCTTGTATAGTGTGGCTGTGCAGGGTGTGGCAGTGTGGATTGCTAATAATTATTGTGTAATAAGTGAAAAATATGTCTGTACGTACAGATTACAGTATACAATACGATGAAAAATAATTTAATCTTTTCCAAAACAATGGACAACTAGCTTCATTAGACGATGTTGGTTCATAGCACAGGGCTATTTTAATACTTTCCATTTATTCATTATATTTAGTCTCCTTTACCTTTCCGTGTCGAGGACCATTCACACTCCGCGAAAAGTGCAACGGCGATACTACTAAATACAAATATACGACAATCTCTAGAATAAGTAATTTATGTTGTGAGATTACAATAGCAAGTAATTGACAATTAAATTACTATTGCATTTGGGTAATTGAAATCTCTAGTAATTCAATTACTTCATTAGCTGGTAATTGATAATTAATTACTTATTAATATAATTTATGCACCTGGGGTTACAGTTTAATTAAACGCCTAGTTGTTTTATGTATTTTCGAATTAACCGCGTGGTACGTGACAGCGCATTGCAACGGCCAAAATGTTCCGCCTATCACACCTTGTTAATTTCGTGCCTTCTCTTGTTTCGCGATTTTTAATGATAATATGATTAAGCTGAAGTTTACTGTAAAATGACCTTAAAAGTACTGCTAAATGATGTTAATAAATGCTACAATTAATATTGAATTACAAGTTGTTTAAAAACGTGTAAGGCTGGTCGCATAAAACATGTTATTGATAATTACATGAATGTGAGCACTTTAAGGTATTTTTTACATGAATTCCATAAAAAATGTGTAATTGTAACTAAGAGATAAGACAGAAGGTACCAGATAGCAAATTTAAAAGCTTGACCTGAAGAGAATAATTGGAATGTGTTTCAGTGGAAGTAACTTTACGAATACACAGAAAGGATCCGTGCAGCTGAAGGTAATGCGGCCAACTAGGGTCGGCAGGTAATCCTGAGTTTGGAGTTCGTTGCGGTTCTTGGTTTTCAGACTGCCTAGTCCAGCGGTACAATTGAAAGACATGTGCGGTGTTGATGTAGTGGACGAATACACAGCTACCTAAAATGAACATTCTTTTCTCACGTGCAAATTAGTAGTACTTACATTGAGATAAGACTTACTTGATTAAGCAGATTGTAAGTCGGTGCTTTATTTAGTAGTTAGTGCAAATCAGGTTATTTTAAAGCGTAAATACAGCTTTACTGAAAATATGTTAGAATATTATTTAACCAAGTTTTGCATTAGATCTAATGTCAATTGAATCCAGTCATTGTTTTATCCAAGTGTTAAAACCCAACCCTGATTACAGTATTCGTATTCTACCGAGTTAGGCAATTGAAATAAAGATTTAACGATTAATCTTAATAAAACTGCTGGAGCCTGTGATGTGAATCTGACACAATTCGTTAAAAAACCCTAACCACACAAACAAAGATTAAGTATATATAATCTTTGACACAAATGCTGAACAACCGCTAAATACGTATTTCGTCAGCTGAGTTGGCATCTTCAGTAGTCTTGAAGAGAAACTGACACGACAAAGTTGTCAGAAGATATGCTCTCCTATCGTTGGTCAACTTTGTCGTGTTAGTTTCTCTCTAAGCAGCTTAACTGTCGAAATACGTATTTAGCGGTTGTTAAATATTTTGTCGGTTCAGTATTTTCGTGTTCTATATCCATTTTTGGCTTTTTGTTCTATATCTAAACTCTCATGAAATTAGCTTGAACCACAGTGAAGATTCCAGCAATAAAACGGTCTATATCCCCAGAAATAAGTTAGACGTTGAAAATTTATTTTGTTCTATATCCTGATGTTTAGTATTATTTTGTTCTATAAGCCACAATTTGTGTTACGTTTCTCACTTGTTAGGTAGTATTAGCATGTTATTTATGCATCGAAGCACACGTTTATTTAGCAGTGCCAAAGTGTTGTGTATCACACAAATCTCTAAATACACCATTCGGAGAAAAATTTCAAGTAGCCAACTATGAAGATACACCTTCAAGAGACGAAGCTGAACCGGACGACTTGAGGGAAAAAACTAAAGAAATTGAACAGAGAACGGTGAAGACCAGAAAGCGTAAAAGACGTCCTGATAAATGGAAACAAAATGTGAGAAAAACAAAGCGTCAACGTGGTGAGATATTTGTGGATACCAAAACGAATTTTAAACCTAATAGAACACTCAAGAAGGAGATGTGTCATAAACTTGATTTCTGTTCATTTAAGTGCAACAGTACACTTTTATTCTAACCACATTAAGCGTTATTTGGCCTCCAGGAAGACAACACAAGCAGAGGAAAGCAAGAAAATCTATTCATATCAGTACACACTTAATGTGTCTGGAGTATCCGTGCGAGTATGTATTTTTTTTCTAAATATCCGCAATATTAGCAAACAACATATATACCTACTACTCTCTTAAAAATGTTGAATACCCTAATACTAACATACCAAGGTCACCTAAACAAGAGAAACACAAAAAGAAAATAATAGTGAGAAAAATGATTCTTTTTTTCTAGTAGTTGAATCTCATATCTGGAAATGGTGAAGCCATAACGGTTATATCTCAAATATATACAGACATGCATAAAAAATTCTTTTGTCGCAAATAGAGGAGAATATAGTAACTGAGTATTGATTTTAACAGGACGGTGCTACCAGTTACACCGCAAGAATTAGTATCAATGTCCTACGACAATATTTTCCAAATAAAAACTGACTTCTTGCTATGGTGGCCTGGACTTTTGAGATCTCCGGCTACTACCGCTCCTGGCTATTTTTCTTTGGGGCTACTTGAAGAGCAGAGTATTTACAAGAAAGTTAAGAAATCTGAAGCAGTTAAAGAGATTTATTAGAGAGGAAATTGAAGCTATACCGCAGCATGTGCTGTAATGAGAAATTTCGTCGGCCGTTTAAAAGAGTGCACCAACAAGGGGAAACCATTTGACCGACACCATTTTTCATGAACAAAAATCTCCTATTCTTAGTGTTTAAGAAATACTTTTATCGCATTTCATTCGGTAATGTACTACATTTCTACATTCAAAATCGTTTAGAAATGTGATACTTTTCTGCATAGTAACACATTTCTGCATAGAAACAGCGATTCGTTTTACGTTTGGTAATGTGCAATTGTATTGTTGGCAAAATTCGAGGTTAGCAGGTTAGATTTTGCGTCAGTCTGTATCAAAACTGACGCAAAACCGAACCTGCTAACCTCGAATTTGACATAGACTTGCAGTGCCACCAACAATACATTTCAGTACTGCCAAACGCATAACATCAAATGAAGCTGCTTATTGTGCCTTAGTACATAGAAACGAGTTCTGCTCAGTTTGGTTATGTTTTGACATTTAGAGTCACTTTCATATAAACATTTAATATTTCACATTTCTTACGAATTTTACTGAACTCGTATGGCCGTTTAAGTACTCTCTAACGCTCGTACTCAAAGCAGCCATATTTGTTGCATAACATAAATAATATACTATTCATTAACTGTGTAATTTAAGCAAATAGATTGTTATTACAAATTAAAACTGACCAATGCTTTTTGACGCTAACTGTACACATATTGTTAAGGTTAAGGCTCCACATTGTTTTGCCTATAATTTTATGTTTATAATTAAATTTTAATCAATTTAATTGCCCTACTTATTTATTTTGGATATAAAAAATATTTTCGGCTAGCTCCTGTAGATACACTTGACTGAAAACCAGAGCGGATTCTTTTAGATTGCTTATTCTGAAATTTGATGTTTCTATTTTAATTTTGACAATTCTAAACTTCTGTCAATTGGTACGTCAAACTAGTTTTTGAAAAATTCAATCACAAAGACTTCATCGTTGCATCATACCACCATCTCAAATAGTAAGCACTCCCTTAATTAAATTAATTCATTTTAATCTTTATTTTCTATCAGGTCTTATTTAATACCTGGATTCATTTACCTTTTATTTAACTTAGAATTCTCCTCTGCTAAGTCCAATTCGTCTAACTCTGCAACTGATCACACCACAACTGCTCCAATCGAAACCACGGTGAAGACCTCAACTGACAACCAAACTGCCAAAATGTTCAGAATCAGGATCCGAATTAACACAGGAAACCAGTCCGCCCCATGAATCAGCACACACAGGCCCATCACAGCACAGATCCAAACAGACCCCAGTCGTAGTTGTGTTTCTTTAATATTCAATCCAAATTACTTATTTGAAGTACGTTACAGCTTAGAACCAAGAATCCTGACCAGAGACAAGCCACCAGACATCACTTGACAAGCCCCACAGACATGCTCACGCTGCCAACAACTTCCATGCGATCTTCTTCCCTTGTAAATCGTTCCTTGTTATCCAATTCAATCGATGCAAATATAAAATGTAATCATACAATAAGTATTCCTCTTTCTTTTATTTGCTTTTGTAGATTATAACTGTTTTAGTTTAGTATTACCACATTCTTTTTCTTCCTCTATATATTCTGCATACTTTCTATCCATTTAACAGTTTATTTAATTTCTTTTACACCACGCTAATTTTATCTTAAACTCCAACCCTTCCATACACCACACATGTTTTATAAACTTTTTAAAAGGGTTTATTTATTAATTTCTAATTACAAAATTCGGTTACATGCTTTTCGGTTCAAATTTTCTATATGAATAATAACATCTCCTTAGCGATTTAGCTTATTTTTTCAATCCAACACACTATAAAAGCTTTATTATTTGATTAATACCTACTATGTTCAATATTACATTTCGAAAAAGTATTTGTCATCAATTTCCAATTTCATTTTAGATATTAAATTAAGTTTATTCGCAACCATATATGTAATAAGATCATTACTGACTTTTAAAAAGTTGGAAAATCAGCTATTCCCAACTTGTAACTTTCCAACCGGTCGGAAAAGTGATTGTCGTCGCAGAGGTTGGAAATGAATCAATTGTCGACCGCTGTGTAGGTAGGGACACTGGAAATGTCGTTCATCCATTCATGCGCGTCACAACCTGTCGTATCAAAATATAATCATTTTTCCAATTATTGTTTAGAATAAAGTGGTTGCGAATAAAATAGTATACATACCACGGTGAAAAGTTTCATTCCTGTTTCGAGATAAAGTTGACCTCGACGCTACACTTCTCGGTTAACTACTTAATCTCTCGACAGGAATGAAACACTTTCCACCTCGGTATGTAATATACTATAGAATCCTTCTGTTTTCTCAATCAGCTTCATTTTATTAAATTATAAATTATATTTCCTTTCTTTACAAAATGCATCTTAATAATTTTAATATTCAATTCACATCTAAATTCATCCCAATTATTTTCAATTACTGTTTTCTTTTAATCTTATTAGTCTGCATTTTTTTAGACCCCTGTACCAATATCATAACAATATATTGGGTGTAACACGATCACGATACACTATCCTTTTTTCTTTATTTTCTTTATTTCTAAATAGAACATCTTATACATTATTGGATTGTTATTTTCTACATAATTTTCTGAATCTAATGATACCACATAAGTGACATTCCCGGTGTCAAACTTATTTTAAATTAAATCTTTATTATGTAATTTAAGTGTGTCAGGACTGTTCTACTTTATTCCAATCGACCCATGTAATGCTATAAAAATGGAAATCATGTTGGAAATGTTAAATTATCTGATTTATAACTAAGCAAAGTCGTTCAAAATAGTTTTTGGAACGAAACCCATTTTTTTCAAATAGAATCATATTGGTACCAAGGTACCCTTCAATGCTATCACCGATAAGAAATCTTCTGCTATGCCTACTTTGCAACTGGAGAAAATACAGTCGAAATTAAAGTCCATCAAAGGTATTAATATTTAATTTTGATCTAATTAAATAGTAATAAGTAATTAAAGTGGCTATGAAAAAATAAATACATTCAGTTATCAAAATGTATGTTGGCTTACCGGTGTTTACATTGTATCTTTTAAAATTGCTGTTAATTATTACTCCCAAATAAAATAAAGAAAGTATTGGATTCTCCCCAAAAATTCGAAATTGAGTTTTCAACAGATCTCCACGTTTTATAGTCCCCTGGACCCAAAAAAACATAGTTTTATTGGTCTGTGTATGAAAAGAATACCTCAAAAACGAAATTGAGATATGACGTTGAAACTTCATATATAAGTTTTGTGTACTATCTAGATGCGACAGCAAGCTTTTGAAAAAAACCGCATAACCGGAAGTATGTTGCTTACTCTTGTGATTTTTCAGTTCTTTCTCGTATTTCTTATAAACGACCCTAACGATTGTTTTTCAAAGTTACATTTTTATATGTATTGACGTGAGATAGGTAGAATATCTCTAAAATGTTTCTTTTTTTTTGCTTTCTTTTTAGTTATTTTATATAATCTAGTAGGTAAGGTAAAAACAAATTTTTGAATTATAAAAATTTTTCAATATGTTACATATGAAAAACATCGATAAAAATGGTCTTAAAGTTTAAATACTAAAAACCAATGAAATGAGCAAAATAAATCTAGTTACCGGTGGATTAACTTTAAATAGAGTTCTAGTTGTATTTTTCAATTGTTTTTTTAAATTTCAATTAAAAAAATGTGACGTCACTGACTTTCCGCCAAACGTAGGTAAGTAGATTTATTTTGCTCATTTAATTGATTTTTAATATTTAAACTTTTAAGACGGGGCTCGAAGGGACAGTGACGCGCAAGACACGGTAAATATCCAGCTATTACCGATTAGCCTCTCCTGTTCAATACCGACTCTCACCGCCAAGTGGTGAGCCCTGGCAATCCGAGCAACCTTGAGGAAGATTGGGTAACCAACCCCAGTGGGAATCAAGGTCGGAGAACAGATTAGAGCGGTATACTTGGAAAGGGTGGTCACCTTTCCAGGGAAAAGAAAGACTCACATTATTACGAAACGGCAATGGAAAATGAAATGAATAGAGATAACGGAAAACTTTTGCAAATCGGGATTAAAAATAAATTTGAAATATCAATTATGGACAAACAAAATAGAATAGCCTCGGAAAAAACAAATAGGACTGGAATTAATTATGACAACCGCAAACAAAAAAAGGACAAGAGATACGGAATACAAGATTACTTACATATAGGTACATGGAATGTAAGAGAACTGGGGAATAAAATACAAGAACTACAAAGCAAGTTAGATAAACGAAAGGTTGACATAGCCTTAATAACAGAAACAAAGAAAAAACTAAAAGGTACTCAAGATCTAGAAAAATACACACTACTATATAGTGGCGTATAACAAAACACCAGAGCCACAGCTGGTGTTGCAATAATGATAAATAGAAAATGGTCACAGAAAATAAAATCATATGAATGGACAAATGATGGAATTATAAGCATCAGATGCCACATAGAAAGGGGATATTTAACCATTATATGTGTCTACGCACCAGAAGAAGGAAGAAAAGATGAAACGGAATCATTCTACAATAAACTACAAAAAACTCTCGACAGAACGAATAAAAATGACTATTTAATTATAGGCGAAGACCTAAACGCTAGAATTGGCAAAGAAAAATTTAAAAATATTACTGGAACAAACGGCGAGGACAAATTAAACCACAATGGAAAACTACTAAGAGACTTTGTTAGCTATAACAACATGCGAATCATGAACACATTTTTTAAACATAAAAAAGTACACACATTTACTTGGGAGGCAAGAGGACAAAAATCAATAATTGATTACTTTCTTGCAAATGAAAAATCCGCTACCCTATTTAATGATGTAAGAACCTTCAGGGGTTTAGACGTTTACACAGACCACTATTTTCTAGACGCCAAAGTCAAAATCCTTGCAAAATGGGTTAAAGTTAAGAAACGCTTAGAAGATGAACAAAAATGGAAAGTAGTGTTATTAGAGGAAGAATCCATTAGAACGCTATATCAAAACCGACTATCTAAATACAACGAGAAAACTCCAGAGAGCAATAACGTAGACGAAGAATGGGTAAATCTAAAATATGTAATAGAAAAAGCAGCCTACGAAGCCATTGGAAAACAGAAGAAAAAACACAATAACAGAAAGATTATAAGTTGGTCACAGGAACAAGAAAATGCTGTTATAATAAAGAACAAAGCATATCACAAATGGCTACAACATAAAACCGAAAGAAACAAGGAAGAATACAGTAAACTCGCACAAACAGTTAAAAGATTGAATAGGGAAGCCCAACAAAACAAATGGGAAACTTTATATCAACAATAGAGCATGATATTCACGGAAGGCAAAATATGGCTTACAAAATTATGAAACACCTAAACAGCGAAGAAAAGAACACAGCTCGTATAAATACAATACCATCTGCTACATGGCTAAAATACTTCAAAGACCTCTGGTTTTCGGAAGACCAATTGAAGGAAAATCAAGAACAAGATGTAGAAAAAACAGAAGTAGATGCTCTACACATCGAAGAATTACAAGAAACCTTGCGACGCACCAAAAACAGAAAAGCGGCAGGAAAAGATGGAATTAACAGCGAACTACTTAAGTATGCTTCTGAAGAAGTAAAAGTAAGATATCTTCGTCTATTAAATATATGTTGGGCAAACTGCATGATCCCCAGAGAATGGAAAGTTGCTATGATCAAACCAATCTTTAAGAGAGGAGACCGGTCGCAATGCGACAACTATAGAGGGATAAGTTTCCTAAACACCGCTTATAAAATATATACAAAAATGCTAACGGAAAGACTACAAAGAATAGTAGATACCATAATCCTTCAAGAACAAACAGGATTTAGAAAAGGAAGCTCATGCACGGATAACATATTTATAACAAAACAAATAATCGAGAAACACCGAGAGTATAACAAAGAAACGCACATGATGTTCGCAGACTATATGAAAGCTTTTGATAAGATATACAGACCCAAATCATGGGAAATAATGGATAAAAGGGGTATACCGATGCACTTAATTCAAGTAATTAAAAATATCTACTCGAATACAAAAATATGCATATATGACAATATAGATGAAAATGAATCTACAAATCTTGGACTACGACAGGGATGCAGCCTGTCTCCAATTTTATTTAACCTGTATATGGACCAAGCTGTTAGACAGTGGATTAGTAAATTACCAGAGTATACGCACGACTTAAATAATAGAAAGCATATAGCTACTTTTCTATTTGCGGATGACCAGCTGATTGTGGCAGATTCCGAGGATTCACTACAAAAAGCAGCTTTTAAATTACAAGTGATGGAGAAACACAATCTCAAAATCTCAATAAATAAAACGAAAATAATGGCATTTTGCGGTAACGAACCAGTTCGATCGAAAATCGTACTAAATAACAAAACAATAGAACAAGTAAATAGTTTCAAATTTCTGGGCTGTATAATATCGTATCTTGGAGAAACTGACATCGGTACACATAAAGATTGAAAAATTCAATTACTACAACGGTACAATAAAAAGAACACTCAAAAGTAAGGTCCGACCTGAAACATTGATGAAATTCTACAAAGTGGCTTCCGTTCCCGCTCTTACATATGGCAGCGAATGCTGGACCCTAACAAAGCAAGATGAACATAGAATAACAACTTCTGAGATGCGATTTCTACGACCTACAGCTGGATACAGCCTACGGGATAGAAAACGAAATGCAGATATAAGAGAAGAGCTTAATATTTTTTACCTTAATTGTAAAATAAAAGACTACAGACAACGATGGCAAGAACACCTAGAAAGAATGGAAAATGATAGACTACTCAAGAGATATTTCAGATATAGAGCAAAAGGAAGAGGAAATCTAGGAAGGCCGAAAAGGAGATGGAAAGATCAAACAAACTAATACAGAATGAACATAATATAACAACGGATGAATGTCCAAAGCTTGAAGGAGAAGAAGAAGAAGAACTTTTAAGACCATTTTTCTCGATATTTTTCAAATGAAACATATTGAAAATTTTATATCGTTGAAAACAACATAAAAAGTACTACCAAAATAAAAAATAAAAATTACAAGTTGTAATTAGAAAAAAGTCAATGACGTCATAACTTTTAAAACAATTGACGTAGTAATATAAAGGTGGTTGTAGTGTATGTCCTACAATTAAAATCGCTATACCCCTTCAAGATTTTTTTCATAAAAGTTAATATCAACAAAGTTAATGAATTTATCCGTTACTTTATTTACACAGTGTATATTAAATTTAAAAAGTTTATATTGCTCCACAGTGTGTAAATTTTTTTAAGGGTAAATTTTTTCAGTTTCAAAAATACTCCAGTTCGCGATCAAAACTGAAAATTTGTAAAGTTCCATTCTTTTACAAAACATACTCGTGGAGATCTTTTAGCTAATTGGCGTCTAGCATATATAATAACATTCCAAGCGAAGTAAAACAAAGTAGACCTGATATGTTTACAAAAAATGAAAAACTATTTCATAAACCATCCTGAAATATTAGAACATTTGCTCTGGAGAATTCAGTAAAGCCTTTCTTTCAATGTGAGTTATAATTAATTTATGCAACTAGAGTAGGTATGGGTCATGTTTTTTGTTTGCATTTCATTTGCATTTGTACTTGATCTAGCCAATAATATTACTGTAATTACAAAACACCGATTCTACGCACTGCTTGGAGCTATGTAGAACGGTTTATTTATTTTAAAAAAAGTGAACTTAAATTTAATATGTCACACTAACATCTGGTATCGACTCATCATTTATTTTTTTCTATAGCAAGTGTTAAAGTGTGCTTTAATCGACTCAAAACAAAAGGTCAAGTTTTACTTTAACAGCAAGGGTAGATAAAGTAGCACTTTAACATCAAGGGTAGATATAGATATTGTACTGGCTACTCTATTTTTCAATTAACTTATGCCTTTTAATTAGCAATAGTATCAAATTATTAAAATGATAGCGCCTTGAGACTCTTTCAGGGTTCTGGGTTCAATTATCAAGTAACTTAGCTATGAAAAATTTGACTTTCAAATATTTCTCAACTATTCATTCAAATCCAATTGTCACTCAAAAATGTCAAACAATTGTCAATAAATTAATTATGAAATCAGAATGACAAATGTCCAATTCCAAGAATTGTACAA
Source organism: Agriotes lineatus (assembly GCA_940337035.1). NCBI lineage: Eukaryota > Metazoa > Arthropoda > Insecta > Coleoptera > Elateridae > Agriotes > Agriotes lineatus. The sequence continues at coordinate 130,962 of CALNHX010000787.1, forward strand.
TACAACCGTATATAAATTGGTAAGCTATTATTTCTATTTTATTGCACCTTTTTAAAATGCCTTTACTTGCTTTATAGTTGGTATACTTAAATGAAAACACCCACCTTGTATGGTCCTTATTTTGCCTCTAAGAGAGCAATCCACCTACAATGCACAGCTCGGCCCCGTTTGTATCCTGCTGCTAACACTCAATCACTGACAGTTGGCTCCCGTTGACAGCAACCGATGGATCTCGATCACCTGTCAACTATCAGCATACACTGTTCCTGTCTCCTTCCAGAGAGGACGCTCCTCAAAAACAGCCCTCCGCTATGCAGCTGTCACAGATGTTCTCAGCAACACACCCGTCAATAGATCTTCTTCCTCCTTTGAAGATCTTACAATCTCTCGAATCAGCAAACCCAAACTTATACAATCACTTGTCAAATTGTATGTTTTAAAATAAATCCATTTATCTATAAATCATAATTATGCTAATTATCTTCTGTAACTTATTCTTATCTTCTGTAACTTATTCTTCAGTTTTCATATTAACTTCTGTATATTTCTCTTATTTTCACCACGTAGATTTTGTCATATCCCCTATTATATTTTCCAAAACAGGTTTAAATAAATATGGTTTAAAATTCAGTTTTTTATTAATATCCAAATTCAAAATTACATGTTTCAAGAGTTGTTATTTTTCAATTAACCCAAAACAATTTCTTAACTACCATATCTAATTGTTATTGCCTTCTACTCTTATAATTTTATCTGACCTCTACCTACTTTACTAAATTAAATTCTTATCAGAATTTTGCATTCGTCATTCTTGATAATGCCATTTATTAATTAAACTTTTTATTCCAACACACCTGTAACCTTTCAAAAACTATCATTTCAATAATACTTTGCTCATATTCAAATTTAGTCTTTATACATCTTTTTATCTTAATCTTATGTGTTTTCATGATTATACTTTTATGTCATATTATATTGAAACAATGATGTATTCTTTTAAGCAATACATTTATTATTATTATTATACTAAATGGAACCTTGCTACCAACATGTTTCTATTTAAAAAAATGAGTTTCGTCGCAAAAAGTATGTTGAAAAACTTTGCTTAGTCATAAATGACTATTATCTATGACAGTGTGTTAGTATTTTCCACGTGATTTTTCTTGCATTACATGGTTCGATTGGAATTAATCGGAAGAGTCATGGAACACTTAAATTAAAAATAAACATTTAATTTAATCCAATAATATACAGCCTGTTGTATTTGAAAATCGAAAGTTGGTATAATTTCACCGAAATTGAAGGTTGTAGAAAATTTACTTGTACATAAAAATGTGACATTTTTGTTACTATATATTATGTACCAATTTTATAAATGTATCTTCTAAAATAAAAAAAAGGGGGTCTACCATGACCGTGTTACACCTGGTATATATTTTTGTATAATTCAATTTAGTATAATACACAATATTAAATATGTGCATTGATAAGAATCTTTATTTTTGTATAAAAGACATTGTATAATGCTGGTCATTATCTTACGTTGTCGGCATGGCAATTTTTAAATTAGTTCAAACGTCCCTTAAAACTTAATTCCACTCGTTTTTCCATAAGATAATTATGCACTTTTTCTCACACATTTTGTATTCGCTCGCAACTTCTATTTTGCTTACGATTTAAGAGTTCGTTAATACGTTTAAACAGGTCATAAGAAATTACTGTTAGCCTAATTTGGACAATGAGCAATTCCCTGTGATCACATTGGTTTCAATGAAGCTTGAACTTGAAAAAATAATTGCGTGAGCTTTGTATCCAGTGTTGCCAATACTATTACTATAGTAACTAATTTATTACTTTTTACCCGCGCCTATTACGCTATTACTGTTAAAGCAAAATTTATTACGTTTTGCAATTTCTATTACTATTCTATTACGTTTCCATTAAATTTCTTTTTTTTTATGTTGAAACAAAATCTGTAGGTAGTAATAGTTTTTAGTTAAACATTAACAGATTATATGAATTTATGGTATTTTTTCTACGACTACCACTAAAAGTAGGCCTTTTAGTGCTATCTTTTTTCACTAAAAGTGACGTTTTATAATTTAGCGTGTTTAAAATGAGATCAGCTGTTTACTTTTAGCCCATGTGCTAAAAGTGAAGTGAGGTTATAAAACTACAATTTCGAATTGGAAGTGAGATTGTAAAGTTATTCTAGTTACTTCTTGCGTTATAGGTAAAGTGTTTTTTAAATAATGAAAGCGTTATGTAATGAATAAAGTCAGATGTGTACTATTATAATTACCTTTGATAACTGACTTTGACAGTACTAGCTCCACAAACATTCACCTGCGCTTCAAGGCCATCTCTTTATTATGACATAAATTATAACTGTCATAAATGCAAACCTTTGTTAAATCGACATTTATAGATTAATAACAGAAAATTTAAGGTCGTAGAAAAAAGATTATATGCAAACGAGTGCTAAAAGTGTTATTGCACTCGACATGTTATAAAACTCAGCCTTCGGCTTCGTTTCATAATTTTCATGTATCGTGCATAAACCTCAACTTTTAGCACTTGTTGCATAAATAGCTATTTTATAATAAAGGGCCAATTTAACACTATTATCTTGTACTTGTAAAATGTATTGTACTTTGCTCGGCATGAGGCAATCGTAGGCTAGTAAACTTTTGAAAAATGTAGCCTGTAGCGGCTCTTGTGTAAAGTAAATAAATAGTCATGGCTATTATATAGTCATTTTTTTTTCATATGAAATGCCATCTAGGGAAAGCATTGCTACTAGATAGAATTGTGTTGGTACATACATTTCTGATTATTGGTTTTGCAGTGAGGTTAGGTTTCATGTTGACTGGTTGGCATCATAATTCTTTTAAATTGTAGTACTGTTTGTTATAAACTGACATTGTCCTCAGTTCAATACCTATCTAGTTAAAACTAATTTATAAAATCAGATTTCAAGTATGTAATAGGCACAACTAAAATTTAAAATAATTTGTCAACCACTCAACATGAAACCCAACCTCACTGCAAAAATGATGTACCAACACAAATCAGTCTAGTGATAATGTTTGTTGCCAATTGTTGCCGTAGAATTTCGCTATTTGAATTTCCATATAAAAAATGGGCTATATAACTTTCCGTAGTTAGTCTACAGAGGTTAAAGACCCAGTTCAAAAGTTAACACTAACATAAAAACCTGATGATTTTGACGGATTGAGTAGAATTTAAATTATTATTAGTCTATTACCCAAACTGCCAAATCTTATTATTTTTTTAAATTTCTATTATGGAAAAAATCAAGAGTTGGCAACACTGTGTGTGTCATATCACCACAAAACAATACCATAGCACCGTTCCTTGCTGCGGTGAGTGTGTAAGTTATTTGGAATCCACATTATAAAGTTTTATCCCATGTAAGCAGAAGTATTAGATCCAGTTACAGGACATTTGCTGTTAATTTTTACATGAACATAACCAATCTAATCTATTAACCCAATTCCATATTGTATTTCGTTTACAGAATTGCATTTAATAAAACAGAACTCTCCTCGTTTGTTACAATAATGGACATAAAACAGGAATTAGTTGTTAATAACTTGCCTACTGGAATAACCCGCATCGATGGAATTTTTGATAACTCAGCTGACAACGTATTGAATATTAAACAAGAGGAAGTACTGATAAAGGATGAATTGCTTGTTACAAGTGCAGCAGGTGAAAATCTTTTAGACCCACAGTTTGTTTGCAGAGTGTGCGAATTTAAAGCCACCAGGAAATGTGACTTAGTTATACATATGAAGACGCACACAGGAGGAAAACTGTATTTATGTTCCATTTGTGAATATAAAGCAGCACAGAAATGTGACTTCGTTAAGCATATGAAAACACATACGGGAGAAAAATCCTGTTTTTGTTCCATTTGTGATTATAAAACAGCGCAGAAGAGTAACTTAGTTCAGCATATGACGACGCACACAGGAGAAAAACTGTATTCCTGTTCCTCGTGTGAATATAAAGCAGGGCAAAAAAGTAGCTTAGTTAGGCATATCAAGACGCACACAGGAGAAAAACTTTATTCCTGTTCCATTTGTAATTATAAAACAGCACATAAAAGTAACTTAGGTAGTCATATGAAGAGACACACAGGAGAAAAACTGCATTCATGTTCCATTTGTGAATATAAAGCAGCACACAAAAGTAACTTAGTTCGGCATATGAAGACTCATATGGGAGAGAAACCTTATTATACTTAATAGGATGGAAAGCGACAAGAGAATATGTTTTGATGGTGGATATGAATACACTTCTAGAAAAATCGTAAGATGTTAACTTATAAGAATAGAGCGGTCTATACGAAATTAATTACATAAAATCCCATTGCCACCGGGATTAATAATATAGGCAATGTGAGTATACAATAATATAAACCACGTAATAGTAATTTACCATGCAAGTATGTAAAGCTAGTCTTTAGTCATGAGTGCCGTAGAGTTAAAATGCGAGCGTTTCAAGCCCCGCGAGTGACTAAATATGCTTTACGCTTGTGTTACGTACGATATTTTATATACGATAGAATCTAGAAAACACGATAAATATAAAAATAATATATGTAAATTAAGATTAGTAGCAACCGGTCGTCATTTTGCGTGGTTAAAAATTTTAAAACATGTTGCTACTGACGGCGTGACTAATTTTTACAACTAAAAGTCAATTTTACACACTATTGTAGATAGAGAAAATTAATGAACCAAAATCTTCTTTTAAAAATTGAGTAAGTTTTTAAATAAAAAAATAGTGATATTGAGATTGTATATATTTGCAGAATTTTTTTGAATTTTAAAATGCTTCAAATCCATAAATGGGGTTGCTTAATAGTTTATTGAATTGGAAATGGTTGAAAATATAAGTATTAAATTGACTTTTGCGTTGATTTGGTTTTTTGATCAACACAGGTTGACAATGAGCTCAATTTGTTTTGATATTTAGAAATCTCGATGTTGACTGAAGTAGTCAGACAATAAATAAAGAAAACCAATGCAGACAAACAGAGCATTTCCACAAGGGTCACAACAAAGGAACTGCATCGAAGCAGACCAGCATGTTAAAATATTAATTGAAGATTGATAACTTAGTATGTTGGAAAGTTCAATTGAATGGGCACCTGGAAAACTGCAGCTTAGAAACTGTGCAAGCATATCGGTGGTTATTTATCATTTTAGCATTTTTAGAATGAATTTTTCCAATTTGTATATAAGTTTTATTTTTGCAATGAAGTGGATGAATGTGAGGGCAAAGAAAAGTAGTGTTTTATGTTCACAACATTTTACTGCGGAATGTTTCGACAGATCTTCACAATTAAAAGTACGATTATTGTCTACTGCTGTGCCAAGTATAGAAGTGAACAGGCTAAAATTGTAGTTTGTAATCTATCTCCAATTTAGTAGAAACCCTAATAGAGAAATAGAAAAATTTCAAAATATAATTATTTAAAATATGTAGTGAATATATTCTTAATTGTCCGTTTTGGAGTAATGATAAATTAAATTGAATTATATACAGCCTGTTTTAAACGAAGTGTGCACTATTGCTAACTTCTTTATTATTGGACGTACGATATCGGTTAAATTAGCAAACTAGTGGCATTTTTTCTGTTAATTAGAATGGCGAAAACAAAAAAAACAATTGAACATCGCCTTCTCGAGAAATTTGGAAAAGTTTGCTTTTGTTAAATGGAACACCCTGTATATTTTTATATAAAACGATTGAAAATCGCAATCTAAACATAAAAGTTCATATAAGGTGCGGGCCTAAAACTAACAATAACCGAGTTATTACAACTTCTTACTTTTAGACGAGCTGGCTGTGTGTTTGAACATTTGTTATAAAATAATTTTTTTAGTAATAGGTTTTTTCTTTTAGTAAGTTGTTTTTTAATTGTCTAATAAATTATGTTGTTTAGATTTATTTAAACATAAATTTTATTTTATGGATACACAGCCACCTCGTCTAAAAGTAAATAATTGGAATAACTCGGTCATTTTCAGTTTTAGGCTTGCACCTTATATGAACTTTTATGTTTAGATCTCGAATTTCAATCGTTTTATATAAAAATATACAGGGTGTTCCATTTAACAAAAGTAAACTTTTCCAAATTTCTCGAGAAGGCGATGTTCAATTGTTTTTCTGTTTCCGCCATTCTAATCAACAGAAAAAATGCCACTAGTTTGCTAATTTAACCGATATCGTACGTCCAATAATAAAGAAGTTAGCAATAGTGCACACTTCCTTTAAAACACCCTGTATACCTAACTATCTTGCAGACTCGGCTTGCAAAAATTATTACAATAAATATTTGCTTAATTGTATGGAACTTGGTGTCCCAGTACTAAAAATAGTATAGCACGCCACTGGCCGAGCGGAAACACCTATCCGCTATATTGAAAACTCATCGCGGACCAAACGTGCATGTTTAAATGCTCCTTCCTCCCTCCTATTTATTCAAAGATTAATGGCAATGTAATAAATAATTGCGTGTTTAACTTTTGTAGTAAAAATATACACCGTGCAGGAGTATGCTGATATGTTTTTTGTGTATGGTGTTCTGGTGATGTGAGGTCTGTGAGTATGTCGATATTTTGTCTTCATTGTTGGATTTAAAATGATAAAACTCCGTTTTAAAATTGTTCTAAAAGCTAATCCACCATTACATTAACCTTGATTGCCTAGTGCGGGCGCCAAGCGCTGCCCGCCGAGCTATTTGAACTCACCGCACGGAAATTATTTTCATAGGGTGTAATAATATTAGATAGTATAAAGTATGCGTAATATCAGCAAGGATTTATTCTTTTGTCCGTCCTAAGGGCCCGGGCACTTTACAGAACCGATTCTTTAAACTAGCTGAAATAAGCCGATGGCCAAAATGAAATGAGAAGCTCCTATGAATTTGTCACTCAGCGCGATGCAACAAAATATTTAGATTTCCGTTTTTTGACGTCTTTAAGGGTCGACCGATGTTGGGTTTTCTTGTGTCTAGGCACGTTCAAGTAATAAATTCAATGGCTCGCCAAATCACAGTGCACCTGCACGGAATGTTTGCAAATATTCAAAATGAATGCATTACTTATGTCAGGTTAGTCTTATTCACTCCCTGGTTGAGTTACTACTGTTAGATTAGTGTGTATCCTGGTTTACATTTTTTTTTATTTGTGACTTTGATCTAATCTATACGGTATGTGTATTTTTTGCATCTATTATTTTATTTGTTAATTAATTTTATGTCAGCATTATTGTGGATTGCTATTACTAACGCTTCACTATTTTGGGCGCTTCTATGCCCAAACCATAAGGGGCATAAGGTAAAGATGTAGTAAAGAACGTAATCATTTTATTATTTTTGATATCTGAATGTTCCTTGCGAGTGAAATTTTTACAAATAATATGCCCATTATTTTTGATTTAGATACACAAACGTGTTGATGATAAAGGTATTTTTTCCAGACATTGTAGCACTTTGATATGTTTTATCGGACTTTTTCTACTGTCTATGGTGTATATCACACAACCTTGTGGGAGTTTTGATCTACTCCCGATCTACGGGATCAGACAGTGGAAAAAGTCCGATAAAACATATCATAATAGACCACTGCCAAAAAATGACATTCAGAGAACAAATTGTAGCACTTTGTTTTTATATTTTTTAAAATCTAATAGCATTTTTAGGAGCGCATCAAGTGTTTCTTTTTTTAGACCCTCTGTGAATTTAATTGTCGTATCTCAATATCGAAAAAATACTGCCTCTCCCTGGGAAGTTTTCTAACGGCGCCCATGGGCACATGTGGCAATTGTTTTTCCAGCCTATCTCAAGACACTGCGTCAAGCCTCCAATTTAAGACAAAGTACAGCAGTTCTCAACTTTTTCTTTTTAATTTTCAACATTCGTTTTTACGAAAATTATGCTTATAAGCCAAAAATAGATTAGGACTTTTCGACTCCATATAGCGTCCCCTAGCATCTCCAGAAGTGACATATCATCAGATGTATTCAATACCTACTTCTTTAAATACAGTAATAATTTCACCAACTCCGTATGCTGCATTGACTGGAGATGATTTTTACTATCTAAAAGAAAGATGTGCTTTTCTACAAAATCAAGTCTTTTTTTCAGATAAGAATATTGAGAAAAATTGTCAAGAAGATACGTGTATAAAAAACCTATTGCAAGTTAAAACGAGTTCGGAATGTATCAATGTGAAAATGAATATTAGTGAAGTATGAATAGAAAGCATTAATGATGAAAAATATGTATTAATTTTACCTAAGAAAACCTTAATTCATGAACAATGTGGACATGAGGAAGTACACGAATTAAAAGGAGTGTATTATGTTAATGTACCTTACTCTTGTTCATTCACGGCTAAAAATTTTAAATATGTAAACCTAGGGACACCTTTACCTGAGGAACCAGTATATTTACCTATGGTAACCTATCCAATATCAAATTACTCAACCAATACAATTTCATTTAAAATCAATCAAATTGGATCAGTTATCAAAGTTAACTTTAGACTTAGAGAAAAATGCTACTTTGTATATGATATTGGTTAATTATAATAATTATTATATTACTCATATATTATAGAAAAGAGATTTATAACAAACTCCCTATACAGAAACTCTTTAAAAATAAAATAAATAAGGAAAACGAACAAACGGTTCGGTTTACTACTGAAAATCCAGGAAGTTTACAATTTAGTTAAATGATTAATATTTTTGCTCTTAATAAAATTACATATTGTTAGAATATATAATTTTATTTTATTGAAGGGAGGAGTTATGATGCTGTATTATCACCTGTACCAGCATATCAGCGGATACAGGGGATATATATTATTCACGTGGTCTTGGGGATGTCTTAGGCACATGACTGATAAGAAGACTAATAAAAGGCTTTGTAATCATAGTTTTAGTTAGTTATAGTTACGACGTTACTATATATGCACTAATCACATCAAGCTGTGTACATTAAACACTTAAAAACATTTTTGATGTAAAACTAATTCTTTTAAGTGTAAACTCTGTACTTAATTATAACTCCGTATTCAAATTAAATTGTTTTTAGAAGCTCTATTTCGAAAACGAATACGTAATTTGCGGAAGCAATAAAGAAGGCGATAGCGGGCTACGTCATTGCACCCGATGCAGAAAAGATATCTAACGTTAGAACAAGGATAAATAATTAAACAGAGAATTGGGGGTTTCGATGAATATACAAGAACTGCGATGCGTTAATATTTCAGCGAACGGAAGAAAGTATCAAGCAGAGTAAATGTTTCATAACATTCCCAAACTAAAGATGTGTGCTCAAATAAATCGAAAAAGGCTAAATTTAAGCTGAAAATACGGCAAGCACTAGGTTTGGAAAATTGTTCTAACAAATTAACGATTTTAATACCGATACGTAACGCTAAAACAGCTTCAAATGATAGAAATTTACAGTGCAATATTGCTGACATTTTAAGTAATTTTTTGTGTATTGCAGAAACTATACAATAAAAACGTCGCACGACAACCTCAATGAATATTTAAATATTGGAAAGCAAGTTGAAGCAGAAATTAAAATCGTAAAAAAACAGCAGAAAAATTAAAAACGACATTAATTTCTGTTCTTGCAAAGAATCCTCGTTACAAGTTATTAGTTACCATTGACAAAATTTTAACAGGTAAATAGGTGGAGCTGCCAGAAAATGTGTCCATGGAATACATTGATTTTTTTAATATGCTCTATTGATATCTGCAGATATTGAAAGGTAATTTAAACATATAAATAAATTTTCTCTGAAAAACGTAGACGTTTCACTCCAGAAAACTTAGAAAAAGTGTTAGTCCCTTATTTTCTAATTACAACTAATTTATTTTCTCGATGTTAAGATATCATCAAATTTGATAGTATGTATTTGTCTAAATTTATGTTCATAGATTGGTAATTCTAGCACGAAATATATTTTTAACTGGTTTATTTTTCGTCTAACAATATGTAATTCTTTTAAATGGGATAATTAAAGTGAAAAATATTTACAGGTACTTTTGTATTAGCAGTAGTTGATTGTAATAACAAATGGAAATATCGTTTTAGCTTAGAAATACATTTGCATATTTGTGCTTATATCACAATTATTTTGGTGCATATTTTAAAGCTATGCTGCTTATTTTAACTGCTATACAGTGTGTCCGCGGATTGAGTTCACATAAGGTGTAAATAATAAAAAATATTTGACTTAGAAGCTGATATTCTAGGATTCGCTCCTGCTTGTTCTCAAACCAAGATTTTGAGAAAATCAATCAAATTAATTAATATACAGGGTGTTTTTGAATCGATTTTTAAAAAATGGCTAAGAGTAAACGACCTTTATTAGAAGAGATAACAAAAAAAAGTAGTAAGAAAAGTTGTTTAGAATTAAGAGAGATGGTAGACTCTCAATTTTCAGACAAAGCGGCCTACTTTTATTTTTTAATTTTTTTTAATTTTGTTTATACCAACATACCTTTTATCGTAGCTGTAGAAGGCACTCAATTATTTTTTTAACCTCTTAGTTCATGAACCAGTTAGAGTGTCTACTACAGCCACGATAAAAAGTATGTTGGTATAAAAACTATAAAATATTTAAAAAAATAAAAGTAGGCCGCTTTGTCTGAAAATTGAGAGTATTCGATCACTCTTAATTCTAAATAACTTTTCTTAATACTTTTTTATTTGTTATTTTTTTTAATAAAGGTAGTTTACTCTTGGTCATTTTTTAAAAATCGATTCGAAAAACACCCTGTATATTAATTAATTTGATTGATTTTCTCAAAATCTTGGTTTGAGAACAAGCAAGAGCGAATCCTAAAATATCAGCTTCTAAGCAAAATATTTACACCTTATGTGAACTGAATCCGCGGACACACTGTATACTGAAAAGATGAAACACTTTCAGTTATCAAAATTTATGTTGGCTTAACGGTGTTTTTATTGTATCTTTAAAATTGCTTATAATTTCTGTTAATATGGTCCAAAATGCAGCAAAGTTATACATGAGATTTATTTATACAACATTTCAAAAGGATGTGGTGTTTGCTACCAACCTTTACGCCGAACGATATCCTGATCCACAGTGCTGTGCTAGAAACTGATTTTAACGGCTTGCAATCAATTCCCAAAAACGCACAGTAATGATCGCAAATTGAAATAAAATGAATTTTTAAATTTTTTCCTAACTTTAATTTTTAATATCTTATTAGTGGCACATTTAAAAAAAATCATATGAGTATTTTGTTTTGTTAATGGTAGTATTGAATGGTTCCATTTGAAAAAATTGAGTTTTGTTACAAAAACCATTTTAAAAAACTTTGTTTAGTCATAAATTATTATATTTAGTATATTCGTCGTGATTTCGATTTTTTAGCATTACATGGGTCGATTGGAATAAACCGGAAAAAATTAAATTTAAAAAACGTTTGACACTTGAAATGTAAATTATCTAAATAGTGTAGAATCCAAAAATCAAATAATATACAAATTGTTCAATTTAATAATCAAAAGTTGCTAATCACTTTTGCCGAAATCGAAAGTAGTAGAAAATTAACTTCTAGGACAAAAAGTGACGTTTTTTAGTAATACTATATCACATTTGGTGATTGTACTTTAAAAAATAAAGAAATAAAAGGGGGCGTACTGTGATCGTGTTACTACAGTGACTATATAATCACAGTGGTGCTATACAATTGTTGGCTGGTACTTTTTTCTCCAATGTCAAAATAAGCTTTTGCGGAAAACCATAGTGATGTAATAAAAAGAATAGAATTTTTTAACGGTGTAAGCGACATTTGGTAACAAAAAAATACTAAAGTCAAATAGTAATTTACGATACAACTGCGTAAAGCTACTCTTTAGGCACGAGTGGGGTAGCGTTAAAACGCGAGTGAGCGAGCGTTTTAAGCCCCGCAAGTGACTAAAGATGCTTTACGCATGTGTATCGTACAATATTTTATATACAATGGAATCTAGAAAACACGGTAAATATAAAAAAAAAATCTTGTAAATTAGGATTACCAACAACCGGTCGTAATTTTGCTTGTTTTAAAAATTTTAAAACACGTTGCTACTGACAACGTGCCTAATGAATTTTTTTAAACACGTTACTACTGAAATGAAACTAATGAACACATGTTATTAAACTGTCGTTTTACAAACTTAAAACTGACAACTAGAAGGCAATTTTACACACTGTCGTAGATAAATAAAATTTGATAATTCATTTGATAAAGTGAAAGAATGTTATTCAAAATGACTGACAAATACCACAAAGGGGCTTAAATGTTGAAGAAATATGAGTAATAAGGTGTTTTCATCAATTTATTACAATTAATGGAAATTGAAAAATTTTAATCCAAAACACAAATGATAGTATCATTTGTAGAAATATTCAACAGTGCTAATCTAGTTAAAATTATTAAAAATATATTACTACGAATGTAATTCGGCGTGATAATTTTTTAAACATTCCAAGTTGTAGATATGTTTTGATCGAGCTTCCAGATCAGTGTCCTGTTATTTTTAACAACTGCTGCTCAGCTACTCCACTTTTAGCTAGTTGTGTTATAGCAGAAGAACGATTTGAATGGTTTGTGAAAAATAGTCGCTGTAATCAGCTACTAGCAAAAAGTCAGCGTAATTTTGATGCTACTAGCAAATAGTCAGTGTAATTTTGATGCTATTGGTCGATTTGAAATTATTTCTCATAACTATTGGCTGATAGGACTGTTTAAAAAATAATCTCTAATTTAATATATAATTTACATATACCTAACTGTGCTATAGTATTATGTAGGTTTTTACTGTATAATAGTTGGCGTTAAAAAATCCCTATTAATTCACAATTTGTACTAATTCTACGAATTCTTACTGTTAAAGTGTTATCGTTTTATTCAAATTGTATCACTTGTACTCTACAGTGTTAATATCATGTTATTACTGGGTTAAAATTTAGTATGATTCTTACTTTATTTTTTATAAAATGACTCAAATGTATATCAATAAAAATATTGCATCTGTTTTTTGGAATAAGTCTACGAGTATTACCTCTATAAATACAGTGACTTTATAATCACAGTGTGGCCATAGGATTGTTGGCCGCCATGTTGCTTAACTTCAAAATAGGTTTGTATGAGAAACTACAGTGACTATGTGAAGTCATCGTGAAGTGACAAAAAGAATTGCTTAAAATGTACTGTTCGATAACGTTCTGTTACCCGTCTTTTTTATTCAACCACTAGAGTACTAGACGGTAACGCTTCGAGGACGTAGGGTTCTTCTCGTCTTTTCACAAATAACATAAACACCAGTTTTCAATAATAGTACACAAAGTTGGTTTATTTAACAAAAATAAATTGTCTTCAGTTATAAATGCGTTAAGCACAAACTAATTCCAAGGAACAAGTACACAGATTATAATTAAATGAAAGGAACTAATTTAAATTATCACTAAAGTAGAAACTACATGCTATACATGTTCAACCTGGAATTGCAATTGTACACCGCAATAATCTATTGATCAGTTACTTACGAATATTTAAGCAATATGAAACTTACAGGAAAATATTTATTTCTCTGTTAAATGTTCTGATTTGTTTGGTGTTAATACTGTTCTGAATATTGTAAATAACTAATTGGCGAAAAACGTCAATGTCTTATTTTGACATTAGTAACTTTTTGTAACTAAACAATCTGTACACTGTACCAATAAAAGACATGACCACCGTACGGCCACACTGCGATTATATAGTTACTGTAGTGTTACACCCTGTATATATTTTAAAATAATTGTAATTGCATTACGGCCATGTATAATGATCAAAGATTATAAGAACTAGATTTAATTTAGTATTATATAAGTACAATATTACATATAAACCGTTCAATAGTTATTTTCCCGATAGGAAGCCCTGTTAGGGTGATAAATTTCGCCCTGTAAATATGCCGTCAGTCATTAACAAAAGTTAGGTTATGGCCATTTTATACAAAACAATAATTTTATGTTAATGTACAAAACGTGGTTGCCAGATTTGGTTTTGGGCTTTGTGCCACTTTTATTATTGGTTAAGATACATTTCATGAAAGACAAGTTGCTGATTCTGAATACGTTTCATACTTTATTGAGTAGGCATAATGGTATAATAAAAGTTGTTTTTTATTGTAATTAGAAATTGTATACAAACATATTTAAATATTACAATTTATATATTTTTTCAGTATAAATTAATAAAGCTTTTACATGCCACTTTAGGCCCATTGCATCACAATCTGTCTTCATTGTCCATTATCCATGATTTTATTTCTCCAGTCAATCAATTAATTTCCTTGCTATATCTTCCATTACTGCCTCCTTCCATCTATTCTATTAAAAATTTTAATTCATAATTACATTGGTAGAGCATTGCCGATATTAAATAGAATTACTTTAGAATAAATGGCTATAAGGCAGAGCTCAATTCGTAAATTAGAGTCACAGAAATATCAATTAGCATAAATTAAGAGGTTGGTGCAAAGTAAAGCCAATCAAAAATTCAACAAATCTATCACCAAAGGGTTTATTACATGCGTGTTAAATAAATTTACATGTCAGTTTAATTGAATAAGTACAGTTCTATGAACTTTTAAAATAAAGGTAAGAAGAACAGAATGTTCTTGATACAGTGCAAAGAGAGCACAATACTAGATCAAATAAGGCTATCGAAAATGGAATGGTAATATTTGAAGAATAGTGAAAAGCAGACACCTTTTATAAAATACAAGAAATTCACACTACAGGAAATGAACGAGATTTGTGTTTAAAGAAATGAGTCAGTGAAATGACATAAGTGAACAGACAATCCAAATAAAACATAGTGAGTGGCGCTATAACTTAGTTTAAATACGAACATAAACAAACAATAATTTTAGAATTAAGATGTTGTACATTGTTATAATATAAGTTGAAATTTAGTTTGTAAGTCATTGATTTGTACTCAGTTAACATCCACATTTATGAAGCTAGATAGGCAATTGTTGTTAACTAAGAAAGAAACAATTGAAATAAAATTATTTGATGCCAGTCGAATTTGTGTCTCCAAATTAATTGATTTTTTAAGCTACTTA
This sequence comes from Agriotes lineatus, assembly GCA_940337035.1. Classification (NCBI taxonomy): domain Eukaryota; kingdom Metazoa; phylum Arthropoda; class Insecta; order Coleoptera; family Elateridae; genus Agriotes; species Agriotes lineatus. Next base: position 146,155 of record CALNHX010000787.1, read on the forward strand.
CAATTAAAATAAAGTAAAAATAATTATACCATTGTGATCAGCAAATTGGGGAGCATAAGTGAAAGTGTGAGCAACGTTTTCCCCAATCAAAAGTTATTTCACCACAGCAAGCTTCCGAACGTGGCTCGGTGACCAACTCAAATTTACGAGGGTCGACTGCAATTAACCCAGGGGTCCAAGACCGGAGCTGACGACTGCGAGGTATCCTGTGGAGCTGAAGCACCAAGGCCAGCATCATTAACATCGAAGGCAGCGAGTTTTAGAGAAGATCCAGCTTGGGGCTCCGTCCGGAAGAACGTACCATCACCTGAAAAGTTTAAGGTACGGTAAAAACTTCATTGACAGCTTGAGGAGCCGGAAATTTATGTACCAGCGAGACGTTACCATTTCGAGTAAGCAGCAAGCATATCCAAGTCGCCAGATAAATTATTTTGCCAATAATTAACCAAATTAGAATTGTGAGGTTAAGTGAGCGTATAACAAATGAATTAACCCAAGCGGCGTCGGTTTACAACAAAACACCATTAGTGACGCTTAATAAAGCGCGATAATCAAGTAAATACCTACCTGATAATTTGTTCATAGATTTGCTTTTGAATTAACTTGTAATCACACAGAAACGAACCGCACGAAAAATCAATTTGTTGATAAATTAATTTGACAGCGCAGTGAGTCTGCGCGTTGCTGCTTTTAAATTTCACAGCCCAGTGGCGTAACACGGGAGTTTAAATATGAACATATCGGTGAACCTAACTTGCAGATTTTGAGTTTTCATGCCTACTGAAGCTTGCCATAAATTAACTTTACTTGCAGATGTGCGAATTACTATAAAGGGCAAAACACTACAATCAATGAACCCATTTATGCAATTATTTATATGCTTTTAATCAGTCAGAATTGGATTTAAATAATAAAACATATAGATTGTGTAGTGAGTTTATTTATTAATTTAATTTAATTATCATCACATAACACTACAATATATGCTTAAACCATTCTAACCTTTGAGCTTTAATGAAGTCTACTATACTTGGCTTCCTATGCTTCTCTTATACCTCTTCATTTGTAAGTCTTTTCCAACCATCCTCCGTCCGAGTCCCTCCAAATATTTTTCGCAGCAATTTTCTCTCCCACCTACTTATCATGTCTTGATCTGCTAAATTAATCGTCCATGTTTCACATGCATACGTAGCTGTGGGTCCAATTACAGTCTTATAAGTCGTAGTTTTGCATTTCGCAGCATTTGTTTTGAGGACATTATACTATTTAACGCGCCCGCACATCTCGATGCTTTTATTAACCTGGATTTCATTTCTTGTGTGTAATTTAAGTTTTCAGAGATTAATGTTCCTAAGAAAGTAAACTCCTTAACTCGTTCTATTCTCAAATCTTAATATTACGGCATTATTATTGATTTTTTCAATTTTTCCACTACTTCTTTGTTGAAGTTGCTGAATATTATCCATTGGAAGTTGAAAAATTGAATTTTTTAAATATGGCCGCAGAAGAAAATCGCAGGGAGTTAAGTCACAAGACCTCGGGGGCCACACTGCAGGCATGTTTTGACTAATAACTCTGTTTTCGTAAAATTATCCAAGTAAATTTAAATTTTCTTGTGTTGTGTGAAGTCTTGCCCCATCTTATTGAAAGTAACCAGTTTGTAATTCATCGACATGTAACTCTTAAAAAAACGGCGACAAAATTTCAGTTCGATATGGTTGTGCATTTAGCAAAACCTAAAATTTGAATTATTAAAATAAAATTTAATCGTTTTGCTGCTCTAGTGAATTAAACTTTTTTAATTCTCTAGTGAATGAAAACGCTTTTATTTTTCTTGTGAATCATAGAGTGTTTATGAAGGTTGTTATGGAGTTAATAATGTCACTTTAAACTGTCAAAATGGAATAAAAATAAAAATGTGTTTCACGGCAATCGAGTTTATACATTTAAAATAGAAATTCTAAAAAACAGTAACATTATAATTTTTAATTGTATATTGTAAAAATTGTACAATTTGTGTGTCACTACTCGCTGTCACTATTGTTCACTTCACTATTAATGTCACTATCAATATCTGCATCATTTATATTTATAATAATTGGTTCTATATCTTCTAACAAATTACCGACTTCAAACATTGTCCGTTCTATTGCTATTACGTGATTTACGTAATTATTCCATTTTTCTGTCGTAGGTAACTCGCAAATATGCGTCACTGATTAAATTTCGGACTTCACTCTCCGTAAAATTCCTGTTATGTCCCTCTACGTACCTTAAAAGAAAAAAAATCCGCTTAATTGTGCATTAAATTTACTTTTTAAAGATTAATAATAATTAATTAAAAAATATAGTGATTAATCGTGGAAATATCGTTATTTTAAAATAAGAAAATTATGGAGAATAAACTAATTAAGCAAAGGATGTTTAATTTAATTATGTATTTATAATATCTTGGGTGTCGATCTTTCATAACATTAAAAATTAATTTAAATGACATTTTGGAAGCCTTTGCTGAATTAAAATTCAATAAATGCCAAAATTAAACAGTGTTTACCACAATATTTAAATTAAATACCTTTTTACTTCACTCCACACCAATTCTATAGGATTCAGTTTGCAATGGTAGGGCGGGAGTCTCAAGATCTTCACATTGTGCCGTTTTGCAATTTCTTCTCTTTTATACCCATCATAGTTTCGTTTGAAGGTACTGACTACTTCCAACAATTCTTTTTTTAAATAGTCCTCTTCAAAAAATAAATCTTTAGACCGAAGCCATGCCTGAATTTTGGCTTTATTTGAAGTACTGTTCGGAATTTGCTCTAACTTTTTGCTGTGGTAAGACGCATTGTCCATAACAACAACAGTTTTTTCTGGTAGATTCGGAATCAACTGATGTTCGAACCACTTTTCGAAGTTGGGTCCATCCATTTCATCATGGTAATCATGGGTAATTTCCTTAGCCAAAAAAGTCAGCTCTGCTCCATCAATAAACCCGTTTTTGCATCTTGCATGTAACAGGAAAAATCGTAGACCACGAGTTGTAAGAGCTTTCAAACCTGTGGTCAATCCACGAATAAATGCATTCCGATGCGATTTAATCGATTTATCGATCCATTCTTTCGATACACTATCTCCGATATTTACCCAGGATTCATCCAAATACACGATATTGTATCCAACTTCACGATTATTAAGAATTTCGCGTAAATAACGATGACGAGAAGAGATTATTTCTTGCTTTTCAATTCAAATAGATTTTCTGCCAAGCTTTTCATACACACAGTCCATCTCACTCAGTATGCGATACATTGTTGCGCGCGAAAAATTAGGCAAATTTGCATTGCCATTTACTGCAGCTAACAGAGAATTTATTGTAGGCGGTATATTTTTCCGATAAAACTAGTCCACTATTCTGCGAATTTCACTCTTCATTTCTCCGTCGTATTTGTTTTCACGGGATGTAATAATTTTGCGCTTTTTGGGCCTTTGTCTTGGAGGAAGTAGTCCAGCTGGTGAAGTGTACTCTTGTCTCACGATGTAAAGCTTCTTTTCGCCCACGCCACTCCTTTCGGACCCTTTTTTTGGTTATATTGGATATAGAATCGTTAGTCTGATTTAAATGGTACCTGACAAGATTCATTAGTATTTGCTTTTCGGAAACTTGCAAAGATTGTCTACGTTTCCATTTAACAATTTCTTGCACTGAGCGGTCAAAACAACAATAAATAACAATAAAAGCAATAACTAGATAAAAGTATAGAACACTATGCAAAAATAATCGCAACTGGAAAATGTCAACACAATCTGAGAACAGATGAAGACTAAACAAATTTTGTACAAAAATTACCCTAATACGTTAAACCAAAGATTTAATTTTGTTTACAATGATATTTAATTTTCTTAATACTTATGTTTTAAAATTGTTTTTTAATAATCATTACTAATTCAATAAAATTTAAATCTGTTGTAGTTCTGTAACTAATTGTTAAAATTACTTCCCGAACAAGATGGCAAAGTTTTTTACACCTATTATAAATCACCCTGTATAAACAATGGTTTCTGAATTACAAATTACACTTTTTCAAACTGATTAATCTGAACTACAAATGATGCTTTATGAACTAAAATTATACGTGAGAACTTATTTTGAACTTCTGGTTTTCGTTTATTTCAGTCAACTTATACCATCGCTCGTTGCATAGAACTGGCAACGTCGGAGCGAAATTCCCATAAGGAAAGCATTCCCTATCCTCTCCACGCTGTCTTGTCACCCTGAGATGCTCTATAGTAGATTTAGCTGCGATATTGTATATATGGAATTTTGTGAAACTGTGACAGAAATGCCGAAAACTTTTTCTGGAAAGTCGTTTTCACTACAACTAACGATTTGAAGAACTGCGTTTAAAAATTAAAGGGGTAGTTCAGAGTGCTAGCTCTAATACGTTGGATAATGTGCGGAGAAGTTTCTATGATCGCCTAGAATATTATTTAGCTCAAGAAGGCAGGTTCAAAGGAACAGGAGCTAATTTACACTTCTTGAATGTTGTTTCAAATAAAAATAGTTTTACCTTTGCTTACATCTTTTTTTTACTATGAGTTAGTTTGTTTGGAAGAAATTATTTCTTTCTACAGAATGCGTTTTACTTTGTGAAGTACCTTCTTTTACTTTACTGTTAATCTCTTAAAATCTCGTTTTTCAACTTTGAATTTATTACCTGTGTTACTCAGAGAATAACACAGTAACTCATACATTCTATCTGTGATATAATAATTAATTAACAAAAATTACACGAGGCGTGGATGCTTCGTCTGCGTTGAACAATTACTTAAACAATCAACGCAGACCACCCGTGGATTAATATCAGAGTACCTTAGATCGACTGTCCATCGGTCTTGGCGTCTTTTTAGGCAATAGTGAATTCGCCTTGATTTACTCGGGTTAGCAGTTCATGAATTTTCACTGTATGTGCATTGATAAATAATCTTTTTATAACACCTACTTGTTATTTGTCAATAACAGAACTGTCAACTTGACTGAAAAGTTCCCCATAACAGCCATCGCTGTTATACATTTAACAGCCTAGGACGTTAAGAAATAACAGAACAGTAACATTTTAACATTGCCAATACTGAAATGTATAGTTGGTGACACTGCAAGTCTATGTCAAATTCGAGGTTAGCAGGTTAGGTTTTGGTTAGGTCAGTTTGTGTCAAAACTGACGCAAAACCTAACCTACTAGCTGCGAATTTGACATAGCTTTACAGTGTCACCAACAATACATTCCAGTATTACCAAACGTAATTGTTTCCCATAGGTGACTCTGATAAGACGAGTTTTCCAACACCCGTTACTAATACTATTTAACTTTTTCATTTAAATTGCTCTAAAATTTCAATTTTTATAGGTGTTATGAATAATATTCAACAACATACGGCCGTTATCACATCTAACTAACTCGGATAACTTCATTAGCCTCGGCCTAACGGCCTCGGCACAAATTTGTTCTCGTTTGATAGATGCTTACTAACGGCCTTATGTCGTTAATAACTATTTTTCTATAGCAGATGTTAAAGTGCTACTTTGTCAACTCAAAATAGTAGATAAAGTAGCACTTTAACATCAAGGGTAGATAAAGTACTTTGATTTTTTAATTTATTCTAGCAACCCAATCTAGCTACTGAGATTTTAAAATATGATTGACTTTCCTTATTTTCTTTTGAAATTGTTAAAGTTCTTGCTATAGAAAAAAAAAACTCTTGAATCATTAACGTTTCAACTTTCGTTTCGACGTTAAACGATTCACTCGTGGATAAAATTTAACTTTATCGTCTTGTATAATAAATTACTATTATTTTTGCCCAAAAGGTGTTGTATAATGTTGGTCATTATCTTGCGTTGGTAGAAATGGTAATTTATAAATTAGTTCCAATGTTCCATATATTTATTGTTCGCGCACCACATATATTTAAAGTGCTATATTGCTAGTAGGTTCTGGGAACGGACGAAAACATTAAGGCGCCGACATAGTCTCACTTTGAGTACTACGCATCTCGTGCGCATGTCTAAAAATTCGAACTTCACAGCTGCTGCGTTCACGTGTAGAATTGTGTGGTCATTTATCACGGCCTTTTCAACGTCAACTAAACAATTATACTAAAACTAGTGAATCACCCAAGCTACGCTTCGGTTCGCTAATTTAAGAGAGATTCATTAATATGAATTTTAAAAAAAGGTTGCTTCGGACTGGAATCGAACCCGGGCCGCCCGCGTGGCAGACGAGCACTCTACCACTAAACTATGCATGCTCCATTTAACAAGGCGCTACTATAATAATGTATAGTGATTCACCCGAGCTAACAGGCCACCGCTTCACCACAACTTAAGGATTTAATTAAATTCTAACGTTTTCGTACTGTTTTTGAAAATAAAAATCGGCCTACGATCTAAGCCTCAAAATTAGCAAACTTTTAAGCCATCATACAACTTCATCGGCCCAGTATCTTCGGAGGCGATAGCGAACAAACATACAAAGAAAGAAAGAAAGAAAAATACCACCGATTTTATGTTATAGGATGTGTGTAAACGTGCTCGCTTAACTAAACTACTAAATATTAGCTACTTTGTTTAGTAATTTGCTTTAGCTACTATACAAATATAAAGCCGCCTTTAGAAGCAAATTTTAAACTTGACCGTGAGGTTCGCTTCCCCACCTCGCTGGAGGACGCTTGCGCACAGCTCACCAAGGGTGTAGAAGAATTCGTTGTCTGCAATGTTGCCAATCCTACCGATGTTTCGGTAGATCTACCGATTTCATCTAAAATCTACTGAAACGACACTTATTTCTACCGTATAATAATAAGTAACACTTTTCTTGGGTATTATTTAAATCGAAAAAAACCTTAGCAACTCTTTATTTGTATACAATATTCAGAAATATTTATATTTTACAGGAATTTACAAAAAGTTCATAAATTAATCTGTAATGACCAGCAGGTGCCGCCACAGTAAATTCGATGAATGACATCTTAAATTTACGAGTATTATTATTGTACATGCACGTGCTTGGATTCTACATTTCTGTGCTAAACGCTGACATGCTATTTTATATTTGTAAATTTGTAAGTTTCAGTTCACGAGATAATAGTTACTTAAACAAATAAAATTAATTGGTAATTGATTTTGTTGTTGCCTATATTTTATAGTCTAATGGATTTCTCAATAATGTGGTTAACTAATTACTATTGCTTTAAATGTACTGTTTTCTATGTCCAACAAAAATGCTTACATATATTGTACATTGTGGTACTCATAAAAAGTTTGTGATTGAGTATGCAATGTGGGAAATTTATAAAATAAGAGCACAGCATTCATAACAACACTAACATCATGATATTTTAAAAAACTGCTTCCTACTATTTCTTTTATATTAGAGAACTTTTAAGAAGAATTTGTTCGAGAAATAGGCTTTCAAGTACAACAATTACTGGTTTATTACACACAAAAAGGTATACAGGGCAGGACAAATGTTGCGATTTTGCTGTTGATAAGAATATTCTTACAAAATGGTCAAACAAATGTATTCTGTAAGCGGCGACAAAGATAGTAGCAGCGAAAGTAAATAGAATAGGAACTACTGTAATTTTTTTATAGTCATATTTTATACTTAAACATTTAAAATATTTTTTATGTATTATATATAATTGCACTTGCATATATGAATTAGTAGTTAATAGTGTTTTAAGTAAATTAATGTAGTTTTGCATATTTCTTAATAAAACAATTGAGCTTTTGGTCTTGATTTTATTTATTTAATTAAAAAGTGAAATATAAATATATGTGAATTTTTAAATGCCAATTTCAAAAATGTAAGTAGGTAGTACTACAAAACACATTTTATTATGTCTACTGAAAATTTTTGAGATCTACCCAAATTTAGCGCCAAAAGCTATCGATCCCCTAAAAAATGAGATGGCAACACTGGTTGTCTGTCTCACTTACATTGCGACCTCCCCACTCATAGCCGCTAGCAATATAGTAGTATTATATATATGATTAGTTCAAACGAACATTTAAAAAATAATGCCACTCAATACTCCATTTTGAAGATAATTTATTCTAACAGGCGCATTCACGCGCACAGTCTCTATTTGCTCGCCACTTCTATTTATAAAGGCGTTAACACGTTAAACGAGTCATATTACAAAGTTATATCTCTTGTAAGTAGAAGTATTAGATTCAATTACAGGACATTTGCTATTCATATTTTCATGAACATAACCTAACCGAATTCCATATTGTGTTTCGATTACAGAAATTGCGTTCAATAAACCAGAACTCTCCTCTTCTGTTAGAACAATGGACGTAAAGCAGGAACTAGTTGATGATAACTTGCCTACTGGCATGACCAGCATCGAAGAAATGTTTAGTAACACAACTGACAATGTTTTGAATATTAAACAAGAGGAAGTTTTGATAAAGGATGAATTGCTAGTTATAAGTGCAGCAGATCAAAACCTTTTAGACCGACAAGTTGTTTGCAGAGTCTGTGAATTTAGAGCAACCAGAAAAAAGGACTTAGTTAGGCATATGAAGACACACACAGGAGAAAAATCGTACTCCTGTTCCATTTGTGAATATAAAGCAACACAGAATAGCGACTTAGTTAAGCATATGAAAACACATACAGGAGAAAAACCCTATATATGTTCCATTTGTGAATATAAATCAGCACAGAAAAGCGTCTTAGTTAGGCATATGAAAACGCATACAGGAGAAAAACCATATTCTTGTTCTTGTGAATATAAAGCAGCGCACAAAAGTACATTAGTTCATCATATAAAGAGGCATACAGGAGATAAGCCTTATTTATGTTCTATTTGTGAATATAAAGCAGCACAGAAAAGTGTCTTAGTTAAACATATGAAAACACATATAGGAGCTAAACCTTATTTATGTTTGATTTGTGAATATAAAGCAGCACAGAAAGGCGCTTTAGTTAGACATATGAAGACGCACACAGGCGTAAAACGGTATTCAGTTTCCATGTGTGAATATAAAGCAGCGCACAAAGGTACATTAGTTGATCATATAAAGAAGCATACAGGAGATAAGCCTTATTTATGTTCCATTTGTGAATATAATGCATCACAGAAAGGCAACTTAGTTAAGCATATGAAAACACACACAGGAGAAAAACCCTATATATGTTCCATTTGTGAATATAAATCAGCACAGAAAAGCGTCTTAGTAAGGCATATGAAAACGCACACAGGAGAAAAACCATATTCTTGTTCCAGTTGTGAATATAAAGCAGCGCACAAAAGTACATTAGTTAATCATATAAAGAGGCACACAGGAGATAAGCCTTATTTATGTTCTATTTGTGAATATAAAGCAGCACAGAGAAGTGTCTTAGTTAAACATATGAAAACACATACAGGAGATAAACCTAATTTATGTTCCATTTGTGAATACAAAGCAGCACAGAAAGGCGCTTTAGTTAAGCATATGAAAACACATACAGGAGAAAAACCCTATATATGTTCCATTTGTGAATATAAATCAGCACAGAAAAGTGTCTTAGTTAGGCATATGAAAACGCACACAGGAGAAAAACCATATTCTTGTTTCACTTGTGAATATAAAGCAGCGCACAAAAGTACATTAGTTGATCATATAAAGAGGCATACAGGAGATAAGCCTTATTTATGTTCTATTTGTGAATATAAAGCAGCACAGAAAAGTGTCTTAGTTAAACATATGAAAACACATATAGGAGATAAACCTTATTTATGTTCGATTTGTGAATATAAAGCAGCACAGAAAGGCTCTTTAGTTAGACATATGAAGACGCACACAGGAGAAAAACCGTTATCAGGTTCCATGTGTGAATATAAAGCAGCGCACAAAGGTACATTAGTTGATCATATAAAGAAGCATACAGGAGATAAGCCTTATTTATGTTCCATTTGTGAATATAATGCATCACAGAAAGGCGACTTAGTTAAGCATATGAAAACACACACAGGAGAAAAACCCTATATATGTTCCATTTGTGAATATAAATCAGCACAGAAAAGCGTCTTAGTTAGGCATATGAAAACGCACACAGGAGAAAAACCATATTCTTGTTCCATTTGTGAATATAAAGCAGCGCACAAAAGTACATTAGTTAATCATATAAAGAGGCATACAGGAGATAAGCCTTATTTATGTTCTATTTGTGAATATAAAGCAGCACAGAGAAGTGTCTTAGTTAAACATATGAGAACACATACAGGAGATAAACCTTATTTATGTTCCATTTGTGAATATAAAGCAGCACAGAAACGCACTTTAGTTAGGCATATGAAGGCGCACACTGGAGAAAAACCATATTGAGATTCTATGTGTGAATATAAAACAGCGCACAAAGGTACATTAGTTGATAATATAAAGTAGCATACAGGAGATAAGCCTTATTTATTTTCTATTTGTGAATATAAAGCAGCACAGAAAAATGCCTTAGTTGAACATATGAAAACACATATAGGTGAAAAACCTTATATATGTGTCATTTGTGAATATAAAGCAGCACAGAAAAGCGTCTTAGGCATATGAAAACGCACACAGGAGAAAAACCATATTTTTGTTCCGTTTCTGAATATAAAGCATCGCTCAAAGGTACGTTAGTTGATCATATAAAGAGGCATACAGGAGATAAGTCTTATTTATGTTCCATTTGTGAATATAAAGCAGCACAGAAAAGCGCTTTAGTTAGGCATATGTAGACGCACGCAGGCGAAAAACCGTATTCAGTTTCATGTATGAATATAAAGCAGCACAGAAAAGTGGCAAGTAGACAATACAATCTTTCAGTGGCAGTGTACCATATATTAGCTTAATGTTTATGTTGACACTAGTAATTAATATTCCTTGCTGTTGCAAAAAAAGTTTGCTGAAGTTATGTAAAGTGACCCAAACATCCCATTGGACGCCATATTTGGGCCATAGTGTGTGTTTGGGACACTGCTCGAAATACATGTGAAATGTGTGAAATCGCATTACAATAATTTTTCCAATTATTGTTTAGAATAAAGTGGTTGTGAATAAAATAGTATACATACCACGGTGAAAAGTTTCGTCTCGGTTAACTACTTAATCTCTCGACAGGAATGAAACACTTTCCACCTCGGTATGTAATATACTATTTCATAACAGATTTTTAATTTATAAAAAAAATCGCCAACATTCTTTTTATTCACGCTTGTTGACCGGCTCAAACTAGTCGCTTCTGGTTTTCTTAGAGATAATCGTATATTGGTAGGCAAGCTGTTTTATTTGTTTAAGTGTGAGGCCATAATGCACGTTGCATGCTTCCAACAAGTAGTCACATAATTGCTCTTCTACAGACGTAAAAATTTGCCTGCTCATGTGTACAGAAGCAAATTTTGTAGTTTGAGGAATTTTTCGGTTTTTTATATACCATAGAAATATGTATAGTCTTATAATAGATAATAAAGAAATTAAACCCAGTTGTTTGCCTGTTAATTATATTGCAATATAATAAATTAGGTCATAATGATGGATACATCATACAACCTTCGTAAGTTGTTTTAGCAAATGGCTGTAAGTAATAGAAAGGTATTTGTACTATCACATTTGGATTGAACTATAATCGTAGCGGAGCACAACACACAATCAGTTTATTTTTATACCCTTCTCTAACTTAGTAGAAGATATTTCTAAAGATACGTTTATGATGGAGCAGGGACAACCGATAAGATATGTGTGTATCTGTAAGAACAATGATATATGCATTTTTGTTTTTATATTTATACACATCCAAGTGTAGTTTTTCTTCGCTTCACATGCTTTTTTACTTTTATCGGTTATCGTTGCTTCAACATAATATACGTTAAGGCAAAGGTCAGGCATCTTGAACACGTGCTTTAAGGAAAATAGTGCATGCCTACGTTTTATTGAACCACATTATTAAGCCAATGTTTTATAACAGGGTTGAACATTGTTAAATGGGTTTGGGTTTTGCAACGCTGGTAATAAATGTGCCATACTAGCTGTCGCAAGGTTATGGGTCAAATACTGGATGTACATTAGGCTGACCAGAAATTTTTAATAGAAAAAGAGTATGCTTGACAACTTTGTTGAAACCAACATTTTAAATAACAAACGTAGAGGGTAATAACGCGTCACCAGCAGAATTTTATTCTAACGTGGACATAGCCATTCAAAAGATTAATGTTAATTTGGTTTAGATTGCCAAAGAAAAAACACAGACTATATTTCTGTGGCAATAACAACTGAAACGCCTTATTAAATTTTGGAGATCGATAAATAAAATAAATCTGACTATTCAATTCACCTGTCATCTGTCAAAAAGTGACCAATGAAAATCCAGAATCCTGACGTTTCTTGACCAATCAAAAAAATATCAGTGGATATATCTTCCTAGAAGGTATTCAAGTGACTATTTTTAACAAATGCGATTTTTATTAGAAAAAGTCAATATTAGTGTTCTGTTACTATAGAAATTGCGTAGTTTGTTGCTAGATTTACTGAAAACTAATTTGAAAAAGTAGTTTGGTTCATTAAATAGTCCCTCGAATACCATTCTTAGTCAAAGTTAAGTAGATTATTTTTGCGGTGGTATCACTACTCATGTCCATTGCGCTTGGGATTAGGACTCGTGCAGCGCACTCGTCCTAATCGTACCAAAGCGCAATGGACATTCGTGACACCACCGCAAAAATAGTCGACATAACTTTGACTACTCATGGTATTATAAGTGAATATCCGCGATATTACAAAAGTTAGGTAACAGTTAATTACAAAAAATTTAAATCTATCCTAAAATTATTACTATATGTTAATTAAAAACTAACTCCACTTTTAGATACAAAGTTTTATATTCACTTTTCTGTCAACTCCTCGTTCACGAAAATCAAAATCAAATTAACAACATTAAATAAAACTTATATTATAGCTAAAATTCTAATTAAAACTCAATTTAATTTTATTCTGATGTTTTCTGAGTTCTTTGCTCTCAAATACACTGAATTAGTAGTAGTTTTTTAATGTTATAATCTATACTGTAGCTTACCTTATTCACTTTCTTTTAAATATTTATAAAGTTATCTCAAACTGAACTGAAAGACCTGGAAATAACTACTAAATAATGATAATTATAAATTGCAACTCGACGCGTTCTAGAAAGCTAATATACAACGTCCGTCGTTCTTGAAATAATCATATATTATACAGCTTCACAATCGAAAATAATCGATTTCGACGTATTGCCTGAAACACCACGAGACGCGTATCGTCGAGTGGGTGTTTCATAAGGCAATACGTCGAGTTACGAGAATTTTCGATTGTCGAGTTGCATGCAAGTAGACTATACCATTCACATGAGGTTAGAAACAAATAAAAATGCTTAATTTTCCTCCTTTGAATAAATAGAACCACTAACTATACTTGAGCCGCCGAACAGATAGAGTTGAGCAGGCAACCTAAATAACATATTACAAAGATCACTCGATAATATTTTAATTATAATTACTAAAAGGGACAAAGATGGTGACCCTTATAATTTAGAGCTAATTTCAATTGACATTAACTAACTTTTTGTGGTTATGATGTAAATATCGAGAGATCCAATAAAAACTGATCCTCAATGGGCTGTGGAGATTCAAACGTATGAATAATCTGTTGGTGGCACTGTAAGTCTATGTCAAATTCGAAGTTATCAGGTTAGGTTTTGCGTCAGTTTTGACACAGTGACCTTTCTAATATGTTCTTTGGGTTCCCTGCTCCACTCTATCTGATCGGCGGCTCAAGTATAGTTAGTGGTTCTATAAGATTCCAAGTGGCTCAACAACCTGTATAACTAAATCCACGGGGATATTTAGAGAAGAGTGACACCACATTTAGCGAAATAACGGTAGGTAGGTAAAGGTTCAGTCATTTCAATTCTCCCAACTAGGGGCGGGCTGCTATAGGGACCTTGCGTCCCTATTCAGCCAATAACGAGAATTTCAGAATGAGTTAGAGAAACGAGGAGTGGAGAATTAAAGAGAGGCCAGGAAAGGTGGAAAAGGTACTCAGGTGACTCAGGAAATCCATCTAAAAACCTGAATCAGAGCAGACGGCTGCGGGAATCGAACCCACGACCTACCGAATGCTAAACAGATGTGCTAACCACTAAGCCACGAAGCTCGGTAGAGGACTGAAGGTCGGTATGGAGCTACTTATAGTCCTCTGTGCCAGCCGCTCGGAGCGACGTAACGCCGATTGGTCGTTCAAGTGTAGCGTAATCCGTGGAGCGTGGCCGTATGACGCACAGTGGTTATAATGCTTTAGATCGTGTATCATAGGAGTGCACGTTTTACTAAGCCTAAAACCATCTTCGTTGTTTATATTATTTGCATGTTTTTCTATTTCTATGACTTGACGTATCACTCGTGGGAGCTAGTGAGGTATTCTGGCATTTACTGTGGCGTGCTCAAATTCTACGGTGTGCCCATTTGTAAATGTATGTTTAGCTGAGGCTGATTTTGTGATGCGTTTGTATTTGCAATCGCTTTTATATTCTTGAAATCTTGTATCAATGAAACAACCGGTCTGTCCAATGCAACTCGAGACGCAAGAAGAAAGAATGTGATATACGCTAACGGTTTTTAAACTTGGAATTTTCTATTTTACTGATCTGAAGCCGTTACCCACGGTTTGATTAGTCGTAAACACAGTTTTGATGTTGCATCGTTTCAGAACACGCCTTATCGTATCAGTCGAACCTTTAATGTAACGTATTAAAGCCTTTCAGAGGTTGGGATTCTTCTTTAGCCTTTTGTGTCATAGCCTTGTCTAGCGCTTTTCGTATGACTTCTTACTCGTTCAATATTTGTTTCATTTCTTACAGATCTTTCACTAACCATTCCTTTTTTTCAAAAATAAAGAAACAAAGGTGTTGTGCCGTGATCGTGGTACATCCGGTATATATTTTAAAATAAGGGCAATTGCATTACGGCCATGTATAATGATCAGAGATTATAAGAACTAGATACAATTTATTATTACATACAATATTAACTATGTGCACTGATAATAAGCTAGGTTTTTGCACAAAATGTGTTGTATAATGTTGGTCATTATTTTACATTGGTAGAAAAGACAATTTTTAAATTAGTTCAAACGATCATTAAAAAATAATTCCATTCCTTTTAGAACATAATTTATTCTTAAAGGCACATTTACGCGCATATTGTGTATTTGCCCGCCACTGATAATTTGCTTATGATTTATAAAGGCGTTAAAACGTTTGAACTAGTCACTACGAAATTACTGTATGCCTAAATTGGAAAATGGAGTAGTTCCCTGAGATTCCATTAGTTTCAACGAAGCATGAATGTGAGAAATTATTGCATGGTAATCTTGCAGTTTACGTCCCCACCAGTGCGCACTTTTACTGCGCCGATAGAAATGACGTCAAATATGCTACATGGTTGCCAGATGTTTGCACGAATTCTACCTAGAGCTATTAATAAAATAGGGAGGCTCCACCACTGAGGTAGTAAAGTTCTGCACGGATTATATGAACTATTTTCCTTGCCTACAGGTGGTTTTTAAAAGGCGGTTGTTAGTCAAAGTTATATATAACCAGGTTAAATTTAATTGAATGTAAATAAGAACATACTATGAGCAAAAATGAAGCTTTATTTGCAGAGGCAGGTAGCAAATAGAGCCAAATACATACCATCCGTTCTTTTTAAAAGTATACATAGGGGATACTCGCATGTATACTAAAAAGAAAAATTCCCTTATTTTTGCCACAGCACGCTATTTGTTTTAAATTAAATCTCTTAAAATTGAAGATTGCTCTATAATTGGTTGCCGAAATATAAGGTAAACAATAAAAAATAAGGGAATTTTTCTTTTTAGTATAAATACGAGTATACTGTGTATACTACTTTTAAAAGGAACGCATGGTACACTATAATTTTATTATCAGTTGAAACATAGCAAGTACTTCAAAAATTTCCAGAAATATTTGGAAGACAGTCTGCAACTATTTTTTCAATAGAAGTATGGGTGCATGCCAACTGAAAAAATCACGACGCCGAAGGAAAAGGGTTTTTGTCTTGGAAGCAAACACTCTTTTGTTAGAAAAAATATCTGCTTTGCAAAAATTACCATACGAAATTTGTTATGCACGTGTTATATTTTGATAGAATATATCACGAATTAAAAAAACACAGTAAACATTTTTATTAAGAATAATAACAAAACTAATATCGAAATGGGTACTAATAATCTACGGTTATTTGTGATGACAGTGACATATAAGATGGAATTTACCGTAAATTTCCGATTATTAATAATCGCAGTTGCTATGGAAAATTTCCAATTAAATATACATAGGGATATTCTCAATCGAGGACCTATTAGCAAAAAAGAAACAAAATCAGAAAACAAAAATGTAGTATGAATGTGAGAAACCAATACTGAGGTAGAATCGTGATACGTTGGAAATAATTACTTCCTTTTACTATAAAGGAAGTATTGGATTCACCCCAAAAATTCTAAATTGAGTTTTCAACGGATCTTCACGTTTTCGAGTCCCCTGATCCCAAAAAACATATTTTTTTTCATTGGTCTGTCTGTCTGTCTGTCTGTCTGTGAACAGAATATCTCAAAAACGAAAAGAGGTATGGCGTTGAAACTTCATATATAAGTTTTGTGTACTATGTAGATGAGACAGCAAGCTTTTGAAGAAAATCGCATAACCGGAAGTAGGTGTTTACTCTTGTAATTTTTCAGTTTTTTTCGATTTTTTCAAAAACGGCTTAACGATTTTTTTTAACTTTAAATTTTTCTTACATTTTTAATGTGTATTGATGTGAGATAGGTGATTTTCCAGTTGAATACTTCTAAAGTGGGTTTCTTTTGTTTTTTTTTCTATTTTTTTTATTAACTCCTATTTTAAATAAAACACCCGGTATATTATTACATTTTTGAATTCACCTTAAAATTCTAGAGAAAATTTGTCTCTTCAACTAACACTCGATTTTGTACCGTTTTTGTAGAATTTGTAATTTTTGAAATTTTTTAACAAATGGTTAAAAATTAAAAATGAAATTTTTGACTAATTATAAGATCACTGTAAAAGGAAGTTGTGTGAGTGTATCACACCTGGTTTTTAAAATTAATTTTATAAATCGAGGATCCTAACATAGGTTCAGCTTGAAAAAAAATATGTTGGCTAAAGAATTTAATACAATACTCGGTGCATTAAGCCTTTTACCTTCATCAGTGTTGTTATAGACTACCGGAGACGTAATGTAAATAACAATCGTTTGTCTGAAATGCTAGTATTCAGCTAATTTTTGTATGTAATACGCAAATTTGGTTTTTTAAATAGAACACCCTCCATATTTTTAGAAATTTTAAAACAGCACTGAAAATACTTTATGATAGCATGCTTAAACTAAAACTTTGAAACTTATTCTTTTATTAAAATGAATCATTTGCCTAAAGAAAGTCATGACATATGCAAAATCACTAACAATTGAACAAGATATGCAAAACAAATTCCTCTTGTCTTTAAAAATACCTCATGAAAACAATTGGCAACTAAGTTTTTTAAATGGAACAATAAAATATTTTTGAATTGTATTACGAAAAACTAGTAGGTCGTGAATTAAGTTGGTTTGTCAATGTAGGCTGCATACTGGCATTAAAAAAAAGCTTTTTTTTGATATCTCTATTATTAATGAAGTTACGAGTTGTCTAGCAATGTACAAATACCTTCGAGTTATTCAATTTTGTGGCTTTTTCTATAATTGTTAACTAGGTGTGCTGTTGGTACTGGCTGCTGGTGGTGGACGCTGTCCTATTGATGGGTTTTGTAGGTTTTCACTACTAAAATTTGTTTTTATTTTATCATGAATTCAAGACATTGTCAAACGTACTTGGTTCTTCGGAGGAGGCTTTTTCTATCGTTGTTAACTAAGTGTGCTGTTGGTAGTGACTGCTGGTAGTGGATGGAAGAAGCATATTCCGATAATTTTTACATACATGCATGTTTGGACAAAACGCATAGTATTTTAAATACAAGCAGAAATAATTACTACCTTGTTCATGTCTATAATACCACTATGTCATAAAAGTTGGTGTAAAACTAAAGGACTACAGAGGCAGCTATACGTACCAACATAAACTATCTTTCTTAAAGATTTTCACATAATCTACTTCCATTATTCATTTTTTTTAACAATTTATAAGGTCTATATCTCACCATCTTCTTCTTATTCTTTTCCATTTCCCTTATGCCTATGGCGTCAGGTTGCTCATTCATTTGCGGTATTGGTCACGATCAGCTGCCATTCTCTTTAGTTGTCCTAAGTTCTTTCTTCCCATGTTTCCCTAGGCCTTCCTACATATTGCCTTCCCTTCGGCCTTGCTTCCAGTATCCTTTTCGGGTCTTTTCTATTTCGCATTCTCATGACGTGTCCAAACCAGGCAGACTGCCTTCCTTCCACTTCTTCTACCAATGGTTCATTCAAAACAATTCTAACAAATACGATATTTTGTATTTAACAAGTGATATCGTAGCACTTCTGATTTACATATTTAAAATGTTTATTTTATGAACTCAGAGTTGTTCATCTGTAGGAGATGTCATTTTCACTGCCGTACATGTAAAATTTGGTTTTTTCCTGTGTAGGACTTCATGTGCTGAACTAAATAACTTCTTTGCACTGTTCTATATCCACAATCAGAAGAACTATAAGGTTTTTCTCCAGTATGGGGCTTTATATGTCAAACTAAACTATCGATACTTCTATGCAAATTTCTGTATTCACACTCAGTACAACAGAGGTTTTTCTGCCATACGAGACTGGATATGGTTAGCTAAATCATTTTTCTGTGTTGTTGTGTATTCACAATTAGAACAATCGTAAGATTTCTCTCTCGTGTGAGACCAGATATGTCGTTCCAACTGACTTTTCTGCGTTGCTTTGCAGTCACAAATAGTACAACAAAAAGGCTTTTCTCCTGTGTAAGACCGCATATGTCTAACTAAATGACTGCTTTGTGCCGTTTTGTATTCTCAATTAGAACAACTAAAGTTTTCGCTCCTGTATAACACTTCATATGTCTGCCTAAACTACTTTTTTGCAAAGTTCTGTATCAGCATTCTGTACAGCCGTATGGTTTTTCTCCAATATGAGATTGGATATCGTTGACTAAATTACCTTTCCGTGTTATTCTGTATTAACAATAGGGACAAACATACGGCTTCTCTCCTGTGTGAGACCGCATATATCTAAGTAAACTACGTATCTCTACTGCCGTGTATCCACATTCAGATTAATCGTATGGTTTTTCACCTGCATGTTTCCGCATATATACGACTAAATGAGGTTTATGCTTTGTTTTGTATTCACAATACGAGCAACTGTACCGTTTACTCAAGTATGAGATCTCATATGTGCTGTTCAATAAATATTGTAGGAAATTCATGGATGTCCTTCATGCTTTCTCCAAGTTCTTGCGTAGTAGGTAAATTACTGGGATTTTCATAGTCCTTGCCTTATGCAATAGAATCGTATGATTCTAAAAATTATCATATAGAGCTACTTGTTTAGTGTTTATTGAGGTTATTTAAAGAAAGAAATGCTGCCTTTATACGACAGGAACTACCCAACATTGCAACATGCCAAACCTATAATACAACCAGATTATAAAATACTGTCACGGCTCGATGTTATTTCATTATGTTTTTACTATTGTGTATGAATTAACTGTCAAGATCGAGAAAGTAAACAATAAGGGCGGCAACGCTGCTGGTGATTTGACCTAAAATAATCGGCGCAGTAAAAGTGCGCACCGGTGGGGACGTAAACTGCAAGATTACCCAAACTTATATCCCATGTGAGTAATGACAGGACATTTGCTATTCGTATTTACATGATCATAACCTAACCGAATTCCATATTGTGTTTTGATTACAGAAATTGCGTTCACTAAACCAGAACTCTCTTCTTTTGTTACAATAATGGACGTAAAGCAGGAACTAGTTGATAATCAGTTGCCTACTGGCATGACCAGCATCGAAGAAATTTTTGATAACACAACTGACAACGTATTGAATACTAAACAAGAGGAAGTTTTCATAAAGGATGAATTGCTAGTTACAAGTGCAGCAGATCAAAACCTTTTAGATCGACAAGTTGTTTGCAGAGTCTGTGAATTTAGAACAACCAGGAAAAGTGACTTAGTTAAGCATATGAAAACACATACGGTAGAAAAACCTTATATCAAAGAAATTTTTGATAACACAACTGACAACGTATTGAATACTAAACAAGAGGAAGTTTTCATAAAGGATGAATTGCTAGTTACAAGTGCAGCAGATCAAAACCTTTTAGATCGACAATTTGTTTGCAGAGTCTGTGAATTTAGAACAACCAGGAAAAGTGACTTAGTTAAGCATATGAAAACACATACAGGAAAAAAACCTTATATATGTTCCGTTTGTGAATATAAAACAGCATACAAAAGCAATTTAGATAGTCATATGAAGAGGCACACAGGAGATAAGCCTTATTTATGTTCCATTTGTGAATATAAAACAGCACACAAAAGTACGTTAGTTTATCATATAAAAAGTCATACAGGAAATAAGCCTTATTTATGTTCCATTTGTGAATATAAAGCATCACAGAAAAGTGACTTGGTCAAACATATGAAAATACATACAGGAGAAAAACCTTATAAATGTTCCATTTGTGAATATAAAACCGCACAGAAAGGCGTCTTAGTTAGGCATATGAAGACGCACATAGCAGAAAAACCCTATTCTTGTTCCATTTGTGAATATAAAGCAGCTCACAAAGGTTCATTAATTGATCATATAAAGAGGCATACAGGAGATAAGCCTTATTTATGTTCCATTTGTGAATATAAAGCATCACTCAAATGTGACTTAGCTAAACATATGAAAATACATACGGAACAAAAATCTTACATATGTTTTGTTTGTAAATATAAAACAGCATACAAAAGTAATTTAGGTAGTCATATGAAGAGGCACACAGGAGATAAGCCTTATTTATGCCCCATTTGTGAATATAAAGCAGTAGAGAAAGGCGCTTTACTTAGGCATATGAAGACGCACACATGAGAAAAACCATATTCAGGTTGCATTTGTGAATATAAAGCAGCACAGAAAAGTGACAAGTAAGACAATACAATCTTACAGTGGCAGTGTACCAAATATTAGCTTAATGTTTATGTTGATACTACTAATTAATATTTCTTGCTGTCGCAAAGAAAGTTGCTGAAGTTATAAGTGATCGGCCGATACCGATATAAATATTGGTGCATCGGTATCGTATCGGCATATCGGCAAATTTTGCCGATATATATCGGCAAATTTAAGATCAACCATTTTATTAATTATTTGTATGTAAAAACTTATTTTTAACATTTTTTTTAATAAAACAACTAAATTATTTCTAACATATTATTTTTATTAATTTTATATTATTTACCTACACATGATGTGAAAAATTAAATAAGGCATAATAATATGTTGGTCATTGAAAACATCAACCTTTTAACCAAACTAGACAAGTAGTAGTTAACTTAAAATAACTAAACCATTATTTAAGATAAAATGTAAAAATAAAATAACCGCTGGAGTTACAGGATGGAAAATACAAGTAAATAACTATTAACGTTAAAGAAGAAATAAAATATCTACCTAATAAATGAAAGTGGATTCACTTTGATTATACAAAAATGTACCTGTTTAATTTTAATTTTAATTATTCTCGTATTTATCACAAGGCACTGTACATTCTTTCCCGAATACTATGTATTATTTGTTAAAGGGAAATTATAGCTATTTATGCAACAAGTGCTAAAAGTTGACGTTTATGCACGTTTATCTACTTTACGTGAGAACCGCAATGATGACCAGCGCGCTACGGAGAATGAAAATAATTGTATAAGCCGTTCACGATCTTTTTGGGTCAGGTGAGGCTATGACCATCTAGTAATTTTGTTGGTAGAACCTCTGTTGCAACTAAACTCCCTCATGGAAATTGACACTTTTTGTGTTAGATTAGGTTGTTTTCAGTTTAAGGTTATATTTTCTAAATAGGTACATTGTTGCCGGATATTCTCTAGTCTACACATCGACTCGCGTTCTTTTAAATTTGGTATGTCCTTTTTAAATTGGAAGTAGCATCGTTTAATGGAAATTTTTTGTTGTAACAAAATTATTTTGGGCATTTTGACTTTTCCTTTGACAGAAATTAAAATTATTTTTACACATTTGATAAATCATTTATTTTCTTACGAATATTAAAATAATAAATCTGCCAATGTGGTGGCAAGAAAATATCGAACAGACACTGACAGAAAAAAAAAACTGGCATCCGCACATCATCGAATCAGTTAGTCCAACATGAAAAGAAAAAAACATAGCCAACTCTGTCCCAAAAAGGTCGTGAACGGCTTATAGCTATTAGCATGTTTTTAAAATGAAAGAAATCGAAAATTCGATTATCGGAAAAACGTTTGCTGAACCCGCTAATACCAGGCAAATCAATGTTCGGGCAGGACAACGTCTGTCGGGTTCGCTACCCCTTAGAGGGTGAAATGGGGTAAATAAGCCTAAAAATCGATATGGGTGTCGTTATTGAGGTTTTTTGAGACGTTGATTGCGAAAACGGCATTTATTTTTAAGTCCAAGACGATGGACATGACATAAAATTAAAACTTTATAGTGGTTAAACGGGGTTTCAGAGACAAATTATTTTTGGACAGAACGTTTGCCGGGAAGGGACGGGACGGGACTGGAAGGGACGGGATTGGACGGGGACGGGGATGGGATGGGATAAGATGGGATAGGATGACAGAAAATAATTAGTCATTATTTAATACACAAATAACGAACTTCGCGAGTACGAAGTCGCGGGTTACAGCTAGAAAATGGCATACATTTTTAAGTCCAAGATGATGGGCATGATATAAAATTAAAACTATAGTGGTTAAACGGGGTTTCAGAGACAAATTATTTTTGGACAGAACAACGTTTGCTGGGAAGGGACGGGACTGGACGAGACGGGACTGGACGAGACGGGAAGGGACGGGACGGGAAGGGATGGGACGAGACGGGACGGAAAGGGATGGGATGGTAGGGGAGGAGACGAGAAAGGACGTGACGGTACGGGACGAACGGTACGGGACGGGACGGGGACGGGGATGGGATGGGATAAGATGGGATAGGATGACAGAAAATAATTAGTCATTATTTAATACACAAATAACGAACCTCGCGAGTACGAAGTCGCGGGTTACAGCTAGAAAATGGCATACATTTTTAAGTCCAAGATGATGGACATGATATAAAATTAAAACTCTATAGTGGTTAAATGGGGTTTCAGAGACAAATTATTTTTGGGCAGAACAACGTTTGCCGGGCCAGCTAGTTAATCCATAAATATCGATTTAACAAGGGGGTGAATCTACGACACTTCTAATTTATGTCATAATAAACAGTAGGCCACGCCGCGCGGGCGAATGTTTGCGAATGACAGTAGTTAAAGTCAGTTACGAAATGTAATTATTAATACTCCACATCTGACTGTATTCATTACATAACGCTTTAATTATTTCAAAAACATTTTACCTGTAACGCAAGAAGCAGCTAGAATAATTTTACAACTTCACTTCCAGTTCGAAATTGTAGTTTTATAACCTCACTTCACTTTTAGCACATGTGCTAAAAGTAAACAGCTGATTTCTTTAACCACGGTAAACTATAAGACGTCACTTTTAGTGTAACAAGCTAGCGCTAAAAAGCCTACTTTTAGTGGTGGTCGTAGATAAAATTACTGAGTTACTTGTTGAAAGACGATGGCGAGCAAATATTTCATTTTTAGGTTTGACGTATAAGTCAGTTAAAATCTTGATCGCCTTCTTGTAGGAATCGCAGTTTGTTATAAATTCGTAGGTTGAATGGCTTAGATAATTTATTAGTAGTTTTAATTTATGCTACTCTCTGACTTTCTCGATTGATGCGATAAAATTTTCATATGTCGTCAACCAATGTATCTATTCTTGGGAAGCCTTGGCTGTATTTGGATCTGTATCGAATCTTTCAGGTCTTAAAACTTTTCCATAATGCAAATTTTTTAGTATTAGTCGAATAAATTGTAGTAAGAAAATCCTTGGAATTAAGGCTTTATTCGACTAAAAACTACAGTATACAAGTTGTGCCACGTTGACAAAAAACAAGTGACAAAAGCAAAAGCAATCTAAATTCTAACATACCCAAACCACAGTTTATTAATCTTCTTAAATTTATCTTTGATTCAACATATTTGTCATTTAATAATACTTTTTATAAGCAGATTTTCGGATCGGAAATCATAGGCAATACCTACTATCATAAAGGAAAGTGCCCTCAAGTTAGTTTTTCATTTTTCGTTTCTTTAGCAGTATGTCGATGACATACTCTGTGCAGTAGGTACCGGTCGACGATGTTGATACTGTGCTGAGTGTTTTCAATGGTTTCAACCACCACATCCAATTTACAATGGAACGGGAAAAGGATAGGTCGGTTCCTTTCTTGGATACCCTGGTCATCAGAACGATTTCCAACACCATCAAACTGGGCTGGTACGTTAAACCAACCAGTTCTGGCCGTTTTCTGAACTTCCATTCTATACACAACATATAGGATACAACTGCCAGTTATTGTCATCTGATTCTACGTGATTTCTTAAAGCACGGTTAAATTGTGCCTGCTGTTTATATGGTGGCCAAAATACTTCATTTTTTAGTGGCGTTAACCACGAATCACTTACCAAGACAACGCTGTTGTCCTCCGTAAATTCAACCCCCACAAAAACCATTTTTCCTTGACAAATAAAATGCGTAAAGTTAGCTTATGTACCTACGACATAAAAAATTACATGATATAGTTACTAGTAGATTACTTTCTAGTAGCTCAATTTAAGAAAACTGATCATTACTAATTAGTAAATTAATTAACTGACCACTAGTAATTACTATAGAACACATAAAATTACTGCACACAACAAATATCACCTAACGCGCCAAGCCGAATAAATAAAACCCTGAAATTCGTTAGCATACTACTTGCACCAAGCATGCGCTAAAGGTATAATTTCCGGCCGGACGATGCGCGCTGAATTTAAAAATATTGTTCTTGAGTACCTTTTCTAATAATAACTCAACCGTCAAGTTGGAAATTAAATAATAACAAATAAAAAACAGTTAATATATTTTATCGCATTTCATTTGGAAATGTACTACATTTCTTCATTCAAAATCGATAATAAATGTGGTACTTTTATCATTAGCAACACTTTTCTGCCTAGCAATGGCGATTCGTTTTACGTTTGGCAATACCGAGAAGTGTGTTGTTGGTGACACTGTAAGTTTATGTCAAATTCGAGGTTAGTAGCTTAGGTTTTGCGTCAGTTTTGACATATTGACGCAACACCTAACCTGCTAACCTCGAATTTGACATAAACTTACAGTGTCACCAACAACACAGTACTGCCAAACGCATAACATCAACTGGAGCTGCTTATTGTGCTTTAGTACATATGAATGAGTTATGCTCATCTTGGTTATGTTTTGACAGTTAATGTCACTTGTATGTAAACATTTAATATTTTACATTTCTTATGAAATGCGATAAAATAGTATACTCAACACTTTAGAAAAGTGGTTTTTCTGAACTCGTATGGCCAGAAAAACATCACTTTTCTCAACTTGTAGAGTAATATACTATTTATATGGTCAACATTATCTAGTTTGCCATATAACTATACGCCTGTGTACAAACCTTTGAATAAAT
The DNA here is from genome assembly GCA_940337035.1 of Agriotes lineatus. Lineage (NCBI taxonomy): Eukaryota > Metazoa > Arthropoda > Insecta > Coleoptera > Elateridae > Agriotes > Agriotes lineatus. The sequence continues at coordinate 172,059 of CALNHX010000787.1, forward strand.
ATTCCATAAATATCCATATTTATTCAAAGGTGCAAATTGATGTAATATTATGTGTAGATCGTCTTGAGACAATCTGGGCAGATTTTAATGTTTTATTATATTTTTTTTTATTTTGATGTAAACTGTAAAATATTGTTTACTTTACTTTAATGTAGATGTTAACGATGACCTGTCTTAAACGTCAATATGACGTCTAGTTGTTCACGTGGAAAAGACGTTAGAAAGTGGCGTTTAAAAGATGTGATTTATTCGGCGAATGAGGTCGTCGACTGTAAATCACCTTCTATCGACGTCAAATTGACGTGACTCTGCTAGCTGGGATTCCACATAAGTTGAATGTTGTGAAGGGGTTCAAACACAGAATCTTAACGATCTCTCAATAAATTAATTAATACTCTTAAATTAAACAATTATACAATTTCTTTATTAAATTCCATTTTATTCTCCACCACCAGTGGTAGGATCAATCCTTCAGAAATGTCTGCCAATAAAGACGATAAACCTCCTTTTTACAAAAGTCTCACATACGTCAAGGAACTCTCTCGCATAATTAAACGGGTTTTCCGCAAGTTCGATCACATTATCATTGCTGATAAGCATCATCATGTCATAAAAGACTGCTTTTCAAAGTTAAAGAATAAAACTCCAACTTTTTTAACCCCTACTGTCATTTATCAGATAAACTGTAGTGGTTGCACATCTACCTACATTGGTCAAACTTCTCAAACCCGTCTTAAACCCAAAGTCTGCGCCTTAGCTGGACGTGTCAGCAGCACTGTGTATGTATTTTGAAAATGCAAAAATCATTACCTCTGAATCTAATTTGAATTTTCATCGAAATGCCCCATATTTTTGGTACTGCTAACACCTTAAATTCAAACACAGACATTGACAACCTGAGCGTCTCCTACCACCTTCTGCTGGCTATGTCTAATAACAATTTCTCTTTAAAATTTCTCCACCCCGGGTAAACTTTGTGTGTAGATACTTACAACCTACCATATTTTCCTTTTGCCCATACAGTTCTCTTTACATTTACGTTTTCATAGCATTCTCCCATTTTAGATATTTAATTCAAGATTGTTTTCCTCCGGAAAACTTACCAATTTCTTAGTCTCTCGGTAGACTACTTTTATAATATATAATTTCTAACAACCCCTTTCTGGAACCACAGAAACTGGGAATAATTTTACATGGTTGATTCTGTCAACCTACAGTTCTTTTTCCTTTCTATACAATTCGTTCCCATTTATATTTAAATATATATTTTTAATTGATTTATTTCTGCCCCAATATTAATCTAAGACTGTTTCCCCTTGAATGCTTGATTGATTATCTCAACGAAGAATACAGAAAGGCAGTAGACAAAAGAAATGAAGCCAGAAGCAAACTAATCCAAAGACCAAGAAGGAATAGAAAAGAAGAATACGAGGAACTGAGAAGGAACACCAAGAAACTAATGAGAAGAAATAAAAGAACACTGCTGGATTCCCAAATGCAAGAACTGGAACAAGCACATAGAAAGAAAGAAGTCAAGGGGCTATATAACATTCTATGGAACACCAAACAAGACTTCCATCCAAGGTTCAAGGCAGAACAGAAGAAGTTATGGGAATCTGGCTCCAACATTTTGCGAGCCTACTGAAACAAGGAGAGAGAGAAAGTGACAACTATGAAAAGGAAGAAATTTCGACAGCACAACCACTGATAACAGACCCTACTTACGATGAAATAATTAAAAGTATACGAGAGCTGAACAACGACAAGGCACCTGGAATAGATAATATCTATCTCGGCAGAATTAATAAGAAACGGATGGGGAAGCACTAGCCGAACAAATACATAAACTGATCACCGAGATATGGAAAGAAGAAAGAATCCCTGAAGAATGGAACACTGCGATCATATGTCCCATTTACAAAAAAGGTAACAAACATAACTGCAACAATTACAGAGGAATATCGCTGCTCTATGTAACATATAAAATATTCACAAGTATGGTACTAGGACACAAAGAATAACAGAATATGGAAGGAAATCATTGGGGAACATCAGGCAGGGTTCAGAGAAGGACGATCAACCATTGACCAAATCTTCACCACCCGACAAATATTAGAAAAATCGTGGGAATATAATGTACAAATCTATGAGTTATTCGTTGATTTCCAGGAAGCCTCTGACAGGAACAGGCTGTATGATACGAGTATAATGGAAGCTTTTGGCATACCAAGCAAGTTAGTAAAATTAACCAGAGCAACAATGGCAGACTCGAAGGCCGTAGTGAGAATACAAGACCAAATGACAGAGAGTTTCTTAACCACTAAAGGTGTGCGGCAGAGAGATGGACTTGCGCCGATCCTATTCAACATGGCACTAGAGAAAGCAATAAGAAGCACCTGCGATAACCTCAGCAGCACAATAATGCACAGGTCACATCAAATAATAATGACTTACGCAGACGATATTAATCTAGTGGCCAGAACAGAACGGGAAATCAATGAAGTATTTATTTAGCAAACTGGAAACACAGGCCAGTAAAATCGGGCTGAAGGTAAATGAAAGAAAAACCAAACTATTAACTATAAAACCAAGAAGAAGATTTGGCCAAAATTACTCAATAGTGCAGCAATTCAAATATCTAGAATCTCAAATTAGCAGCGAAAACGATATCAAACAAGAAATACAACAACGCATATTAGCCGGAAACAGCCTACTTCTTACTTTCTCATATATTTAAGTCCAGATCAGGCTCAATATACTATTATAGTATTGGGGATCGACGTGGTTCAACAATTGGGAATAAAAATAGATGGGAAGCATACAAGCATTCATTTAAAGCGGTTAATTAAATCTTGAACAGAACCCAAAAGTGGCTGCCGAGCTGATAATGCCGTAAATGATGTAAATAAGTGTTGCCAAGTCAAGAGTACTGGAGACGCTGTAGAATATAAAGATGGTATAATAATTAATAGTAATACAATATTTAATTTAAAAGATAATTTGAAATGGTATTAAGCCTACAACTTGGCTCTGTTTGCAGTACAAAATATTCAACCAAATCAATAAAGCACAGAGTTAGGATATTTTATATAATTGCAATTTTAAATAAAAATAAAAATATTAAATGCATTGATTATGAGATGCGAGAAACAATAATTAGTCGGATAAAGAAAGGCAAAGGCAAAGCATATTTTAGAGGGTTTGAATTTGGCTTGTAAATAAAGTAATATAATTAAAATGATAGGTTTGTGCACATGTAAAGCCAGACCGAACGAAAGTAATTGACACAAAACGAGCGTAGTTATCAATAAAAGCAAAGGACTGAAAATTGTGAGCAAGCTGAAGAGTAAAGCAAGATTAAGGAAAATCTAGAAAATTGCAAAGAGCAATTCCTGAATGTAGGCAACAGAAAAGAAGCAAGCAACGTGAAAAGTGCGTTAATAATTAAAAACATAGTGCAAAAGCAGAGCAGCTTGTGAGTGCAACGCTATAGAACAATATTAGTTATAAGCAAAAAGACAATATTTTAGATTTTAAGAAAATGTTAGATTGTAAGTTATCTAATCAAACTTTATTTAATTTGTGGTAAATATTATCAAACCTAACTTCCAATTAATAGTAGAATAACACCGTATCTTACCAACATGATGCTTTCTTGTCATTAACAGGGAGAACAATTGAATAAAATTAATTTGAAAGGTTGTTGAATGTGTGCTCCATATTTAATTGCAGTTTTTATATAGTAAACGAGTATTTTGAAAAATAAAAAGTGGTCCAAATTATTGCAAAAGTGGTAGTGTACCTGTACTACCGTTTTCAACAGTTTCCGCAACGAAAAATTTACAAAGTGCAAATCTCACCTCCGAGGGTATCGGGAGCCGTCTCTCAACTGCAAATTACGATCTTCGATTCTGAGCGAAATTAGCATCGGAAGCCAGAGGTCAGCGATCGGGAACATCGTCCAGGTCTGCAAGAACGTCGCTGTCAACACTTGCACCCAGGGAAGCAGCTACAACCTGAGATATTTCAGCAGCGTCACTACTATCAGCTCCGAAGCAGCAACGAAGTAAACTTTCACGAGGTAGGATAGAACTAAAAATTGAGTGTCAGCGTTCGGGAAAACGACTTAAATCCAAGATTAAACCTTGCCGAAGAGGCCTAGCGTTTTTCCAAAAGTCCAATTACTTCGTGGTTTTCAAAAATCGAACGGCGTCCCCAGGTTTTGGGGCGAAATCGGCCAGAATCAAGATTCATACACAAAAGAAAGTTGGCGTGTATTCTACGTCATCTAAACAATCAAGTGGAGGTTTGACGTCATCCTAAAAACAATCAAAGCGATGTTTTAATAGCTACCAAGCGGGAATATTTAAATAATTTACCTGACTCTTTTCTCACTGTAGTTCATGATTTTAAACATGCAATTTCACGCTGTACGCCAAAACCATTTTGTGCCCGTCTGTCCATTTACGAAATTGTGAATTTTATTTACTAATAACGAGCTACGTTGAGACAAATAACCTAAAATTTGAGAATACAGTCCATTTATGAACACAACCCATGAGATAAGAAGTTTTGTCTTTGCCGAGAGCCAGCGTAATCAATATTGCAGTTAAATAAAATAGAAAGAGGGGCATCCAACCATTTGATTTGTGCGATTAATTGTTACAGTTCATTTAAATTAGGCTTAATTTACTGACAGGCAAAGTTTGAGCACAGTATAAAATATAAAAACCGAGAATTGTGTGTACTAGGATCTTTGCCCGTAATTTTGACATATATTATTTTTATACCAAAAATAAATAATTATAGATCAATCACTTCACGACAAGCAGGCACCAGATAGGACAGCCTTTGCAAATTTATGTCGCTCAACGTTGGGGCAAAGGTGAATTTTAATTTATTCAGACTGTCCCATTCAAAATAACAAGGGAGTCATTACAAACTATACTGACAGAGGGATATTGTTGAATGAATCGAAAATAGGTAGGAAACATATTCATTTTAAGGGCAAATAAATTAATTAAAATTCAATTTAAAAAAAATTGATTGAGAATAAACTAAAGTAAAGGTGTAAGTCAATTATAACAAAACATAAGTTGGGCACACCAAGTGGAGTTAATCACCTTAACAAAATTATGGCGGCCTAAAATGTGGGGAAAAGTATTTGTGGGGCACAACCTTAAATAAATAAACATAACATAAATTATAGCGGCCCAAACGTAGGCAAGTAATAATCAAAAATAATAAGTCATTAAAAAGTGAATTGTAATTTAACAGTAAATAAATACACCACGTTGTCAGCGTAAAACACAACATAATTGTTGCTAACATTGTGAGGAATGAATAGGACTTATTAGGGACACAACCGTAAATAAACTTAGCATATTTAAAAATTTGTTCATTACAGTAACTATTGAGTTAAAATATCACTTAAAACTCAAAGTTAACACTTCATTTAAAATACAATAACACAGAAGACAAGCATTAATAAAATATAATTTCATAAAGTTGGCATTTAGATTCATTATTAATAATTGTAGGACAAAATAAATAGTTTCGTATTTTGATAAAAGGTCCTAATAACGGTAAAGACGTATTCATTAAAAATTTAAATAAAATGACTGATAAAAATATCACACGAAAAAGTAAAAGGACATAAGAGAAAAAAGGGAAGGAACAGGAGAAAATGGAAGCAATAGTAATTTCTACTGAAGCAGAAATCGAGGAACATCAAGAAGTAAGTGTGCTAGAAGAACAGGTAAGAGTACAGGTAGAAGAACAAACAAGAAGAGATGGGAATTTAATGGAAAAGACGTTTCAGTCAATGCAAGAAATCAAGAAAGATTTATGATTTGGTACAAGAGATCATATCTGCAGTCCTAATGTTTTAAGATCTTGCTCAACCTGCTCCAGCCATTTATTGCGGGGTCTCGCTCTTCTTCTTGTGTTGATGTTCTCGCTTCTCAGTAGATACTCTCCTGGCCATCTTTTCCTCTGGTTGACGCATTACATGTCCTAACAAAAGTATCCTCTGGGCTTTAATGATGTTTGTGATGATGGGTTCTCTAAACACCTCGTATATCTCCTTGTTTGTTCGTCTAAAGCTGAACCATTCCCCGTTCACCTGCTTCCATCCAAAAATTCTTCTTAATATACGCCTCTCCCATACTTTCATTTTGTCTTGATCCACTTTATTTAACACCCACGTTTCACAACCGTAAAGTACTGTTGGTCGAACAATTTTTTTATATATTGTAATGTTACATGCAGTCTGCATGTCACATGTATTTATATAAAAGATATCCAGATAGTTAATTTAAAAAAGTTTGTGTACAGTCGTTGGTTGTGAATGGTTACTAGTAACCAAAGAGAAATAATAAACCGAATGATAAAAAAGTTCAGTTTGAAACTCGACTCGAGGCGGTCATATTAAAACCGATGGTGGTTCAATCCCAACCAATTGGTATTTTCAATTGAATTTAATTAAATGATCATTACACAGAAAGTATCTGGTAATGATACAAAGTAAATTCAGCAAATCAAACCGTTTATCAAGTCGACGTAATTGAAGTGTTTTCAATTTCATATTGAAGTTATATTACCAAGTAAATAACTTACAATATAATTAACGTAGAGCCAGTGTTTAGGTGTGTGTTGTGCATTCAATTGAGAAGTGCTATCTGGAAGATAGCAACACATCCAAAGAGCTTTTGTGAAGGGAGTGGAGATTTCAACCAGCCAGTTACTGTTAGCTGTCCTGCTTCCTTTGCAGAGGGGATTCGATAGATTGCTGATCAGGTTACTCTAAAGCAACGCTAAGGTCAGTGTTTGTTTAATAACTTTTACGAACAACTTTTGGAATACTTCAAGAATATTTAAATTGTGTATTTAATATTAGTGCACTTATATTTAGAACTAAGAGTTACTATTAATTATCTAAATTTTATTAGTGTTCTGAGTACTCAGCGATTTTAGGCAATTATATTTAGAGATTATACCTTTTGGATTTAAGTTAAGATTGGGGATGTAAATTAGGGATTTTGGGTTTTAAATATTGATTAAAAGTTATCCAAAACAAACTAGACTATCCTTACGTCATTGAAAAGTCAATAAATATATCTGAATGTTATTAAGATATTTAGAATATCAGTAAAAGACCTGAAAGTAACTATTTAATTACTTTATAGTAATCAAATATTTAAACAATCAGCTATACTTTTTATTACGAAGCACCATTCAGCTGAGGATAAAGAGTATTCATTTAGTTGTACTGACTAGCCGAAGCAATATTTAAAATAATTAGAAAGATATACCATGACAATCTTTGTATGTCAAATATTGACATTTGTGAGGTAAGTTATTATTTTAATTTATCATATAAATAAGTAATTCAACACCACAAGTGGGGTGTTTATATTACAATATTCTCAGCGTTGTCTTATGCGATATCACTTTTGAATTAAACACTGCTCTCAAACTTGTTACACTTTTATTTGCGCTATTTATCCTTGCCCTTATTTCTTCACTATTTCCCCCATTTTCACTTATCACTGTGCCTAAGTAGCTGATTTTGTCTACTTTTTCAGAGTTGTAAGTTCTTCCTTCATTCGTTATTATCGTTATTCGTATTGCATTGCTTAATTCCTCTTTCGATCTTGCAATTATCGCTACGTCATCAGCGTAAGCAATGCACTGATGGACATTATTGTAGGTATATTGTTTCCTTGATGTTTATTTCGCTTTCTCTAACTACTTTCTTCAGAATAAGGTTAAATAGTACGATGGAAAGCGGGTCTCCCTGTCTTAACCCCTTATTTACTTTAAAGTGCTCGCTTTTATTTTCATTCACTTTTATCTTACATTTCATTCCACTTAGCGTCATTTTGACTAATCTTACTATTTTGGCTGGTATACCAAATTCTTTCATTGTTTCATATAACTTTTTCCTATTAACAGAATCGTAGACTTCCTTTATGCACAGAGCGTACAGCGGTATGCCACACTCATAGCATTTTGCTTGCACCTGTCTCAATATATGTATTTGGTCCACCGTTGATCTTCCTGACCTAAAGCCTCCTTGGTAGTCAATTTGGATTCTTTCAGCCCATTCCGTTAACCTCTCTTTTAAGCTATATGCCATAACTTTGTACGTTACATCTAGGAGTGCAATCCCTCTATAATTCTGAAATTTGGATCTGCTTCCCTTTTTATGTATTGTGCATAGCATACCTCTTCCCATCTGCTTGGCATTTCCTCGTTCTGTTTAGAATTTGCCGATAAGGATATTTTATAATAAACAAGGAGCTTACTTAACAAATGTCCACCATAAAACCATTTTTGTTCTGGACAAGGTACCTTAGAGACATTAAGCAGAACATAATTAATAGTGAATCATTATAAACGTCAAACATCAATAACAATGCCTTATTTCTTTCTCTACAAAAAATATGTTTACAATTTAGCTCTAAAATAATTAGGTGAGCAAATAATTGAATATAAAGAATTTACTATGCTAATCCCTATGGTGCGTCGCGCAAGTCAGTACCCGGTATATAGCAATCTCATGTGTGAGTAGTTTTAAAAACTAAAAATTTAAATTTTACCTAATGAGTTCTGCCACACGTTATAAAGAAGTTTTGTAACTTTCAAAATATTTTGCAACGGGTCCACTAGTAATTACTAAAATTCAAACGTGAAATTTAACTGCGGCTAAAAATGTGGTAAAATTTAATGGCTTGTGAATACTTTTAACTTGGGTATTAAATGTGCTTCACCAACTGAATTTTATCTATTTATTCAGGAAATAATCACGCCGAACATCCCGCGTGCATGTAAACTAATCTGAATAAATTTTGACGATTTTCTGTCAGAATGTTTTGCTCTGAATAAATATATCTCGTAAATTTTCCGCCCCAAAATCTCTCGTGCTACGCACTCGGGATTCTTGTTGAGTGGCAAATTTACTTGTCAAATTCCTTAGTAAAACATTCTGACAGAAAACGTCACAATTTAATCTGCTATTTTAATGCACTTAGGATATTACTGTTGATTGATTATCAACAATTCAAAATATGAAAAATTACAGCAACAAAACAATATCGATGTAAATTATCAATTCAACAATAAAAACAATTCAATATACAGGGTGATGTCTGCAAATAGAACCTACCAATTGGCCAAGTAAATGTCGTGTTATTAAAACGTATGCAGGAATGGCAATTAAAAACTTACTTGGCATAAAAGAAAAATTTACCGAAAGAATCCATACATGAGGAAATCGTTCGACACCAAATTTCAATTTTTTCTATATTGTTATGATATACACAAAGGGGTTAAAAAATCAGTTTTGAAAAGGATTAAGGGAATACAATGATTGAAAATAACAAAGATCTATTTAGATTTGAACTGGAAATGTGAATAAGTATTATACATTTTAAAAAGTAAAAGAAGAATTTGTAATTGCGTAGGGTATGGCTATTTAAAAGGTGTATTTCAAAAGTGGTAATATTTTAAAGATTAAAGTTTGAACTGAATGACAAATATATAATTGTAATAGATTAAAAATTAGTAGGTGTAAATCAAATTAGTATAAGATAGAGTGTAGAAAGTAAAATATGTGATCGTTTAGGACTTTGTTCTCATTATTAGAAATAACAAATTTTGAAAAATGTAACGAAAATAATTCTGAAATTAAAATATTAAAAATAAACCCTATTTTATTAATAAAACTGTTTGGATAATAAAAGGGTAAATAAAATTTGCGAGGTGAAGTATATACGAAAATGTAAACCTGTAAGAAGAATAAAACATATTAAACTAAGGATGAGTACAAGTATGTGGTTAAAACTAATAGCAAGCAGAATTTATCTACAAATGTGAATAACTGGAGAAGAATACAAAGTCAAGTTTATTGGAAAATAACATTTAACATTATACATTAATTAAATTGGATTACGTCAAGCTGTTCAGTGATAAGGGGGAGTTCTAGAGGAGGACCATCAGTTAAGAAGGCACGCTCCAGGAAGTTGGCAGAGACAGTAAAGGAAGTAAGTGTCTGCAGATTTGGTCTGTTGGCTGCATGTTGTAGGAAGGTTTGAGTTGCTGATTCTGGACAGTTGGAGACATCTTGTCTGTAAGAGGGGCCTTTTTGTTGCGGAAGGGTGCGTGAGAGATTGGATCAGTAGGCAGAGAGAAGCAGATTGGTTTGCATCCTGAACGTTGTGGAGACCAATTGAAAGGTAATTACTAGAAAAGGGCAATAAAAGACTATAAAAATGAATTAGTTATCAAAGAATTACTTACTGTGTTTACAATATTGTTGTGTACTAGTGAAACAAACTGGTATTTGTCATTTGAATTTCAAATTTGTTTTGACATTTGGTTGACATAAGTTATTTTGACTTATTCGAATGATATTAAATAAATTAGAACATCAATTTTCAGAACTAAGCAATCTAGATATAGGAGATATAGGAATCCACCCCTGATTTTCAGGAACTATCTCGAATTATAATTATTGATATTCAAAACATAAATAGGGCAATTTAAATTTGACAACAATAAAAATATAATTCAAAGACATATTAATATAACTATACCTGAAGGTACATAGTAATATATTGTGTAAGTAGTACGAATTCTTAACAAGCAACAAGAATTATTACAAACAGTAATTTCAGTTTTATATTTAGGTAATATTTTACAGTCAGTAATTTAATAAAATATTTATATTTGCCAATAATATCCACCTATTAATTTTTCATAACAAAACATTTCCAAGAAATATTTAGTTGCTAGGTTACTGGTTAAGGATACGATCTGAATACAAACTTCCTATTGGTTGTCTGTAGTGTCATAGGATATTTTTTTACCAAAAGATAGTGTTAATTGTGGAGCTTTTTCTTTTCTGTATCCTTTCTGCTTTTGTTACATCGCATGTAGCATAATTACTACATTACCTTCCAGCTTAAACTTAATTTGTGGGTTTGCAGGATTGTCTACTCCATAAATAGGACCAAATTCAGTCTTTGGAAGCCTCAATCGCAGTCAGTCATGATTGATATCTTAGAGTTCAGCGGGATGGGAGCCGATAAGAGTTTTAGGTCATCTTCTCATATTCCGATTGTTTGATTAACACTGTGCCAAAAATTATATTTTTTGTAGAACTATTTTAATTTCTTACGTCAAAAGTTAAAACAAAATAAAAAGTAACATAAAAATTAAAAGTACACAAATAATTTATATTTCACTGTCACTTGTCAGTTTCAGTATCTTCTTCCTGGATTTCTTCGTCTGTAGCTTCTTTAGTACAATCAATAATTTTGTAGAATTCTAATTTTGGGTTCCTTCTCCAGTTAATTCCGCAATGGTTCTTTAACAACGTATCAATAGACGCATATCATATCAACAAGTGGACAGGGTCACGTGACGTGAATTTTGAGTCGTGATTGGTCAAAATAAAAACACAGGGTTTTGCATCTAGCATAGATTTTTACATGCCTCTACAATGTAAAATACCAAGTTGTACACTTTTGTGCAATAAAATTAAGCACACACGGCTTTGTTGTATTTATCAATAGCGGTTTTTTTTTAAAGTTCTTAGTTTTGGTCTTTTAATAAAGGTGTTATTTTCAAGTTATGGTGTTTTATCAGTTATTGAAACTGCTGCTAGGCAATTAAAATAGACCCGAATTATACAAACTAGAATATTGTGAAAAATAGTCATACGACTTGTACTTCATTTTATTGCACAGAAGTGTATATCTCATAATATTTCACCATGCTATACTCCTTAAAACAACGAATCCATTGATACCAATATCTAAATTGTTGTATTTTGTGAAAATACAGAGTTTTCCATCTAGTCAGCCACCAGAGGGCGCTACAATTTTGAAACGGATTAGAGATCCTGTATATAGTTTACTAAGAGTTGGGCAAACAGCCTGATTTGACATACATTTTTGATCCAAATTAGATATTTGACATATGTCGAACAAAGAGGTTATGGGAACCAACCTTGCTAACTTGCCTTCGATAGGAGGGTTTTCAGAGTATTGATCATTGTTAGGATCTCTAGAACCGACTATTAGGAATATACGGCCAATTTAGTAACGATTTAGATTTGCATGTGTGAAACTATCGGTTGTAACATGTTACAAAATATGCAAAAACGGCACTTTTATCACACATGCCTTGCAAAAAGTGATCCAAACCAATCAAAATGTATCCCGGTGTTTGCCCAACTCTTAGTAACCTATATACAGGGACTCTAGAAACTGATCATAAGAAGATGTAAAGGTATTGTCACATTGTTTTGTGGTCTAAAGTGGGTAGTTTGTGGTTGGGTAAGCATACTATTCTTACTAACTAGGGTTACCAACATTGAGTCGATGCTGAACCGAAGAAATTTTGGAGGGGGAGTAGGGGATAAAATTAATAAAAAGATCAAGGTGAAATAGTTTCTTAATTTATAAAAATATAATTCCAAAAATTATTTTATATTTTTTTGTAGCATATGAGGTACGGATTTTTTACCTCTCCGTGAAGACATTAAATTTGAATTCAACGTCTCGGACTCCTTAGTATTAAAACAATTATTTGCCCTTTTTATCTCTTATTTAGCTAAGTGAACATTAAATTCTCTTAATATGTCAGTTAGTGACTTGTGAAATATCACTATCTGCCAAAGCAGGTTCCCCTAGTAGTGCTGGTCGGACCGAAACCTAAGTTTAAACAATGAACACGAATTTATTGACGTCAAAAACAAATAATAACATAAAAACACAAAGAAAACACATAGAAACACAAAAGAAATAAAAGAAAATAGAATTAAATTCTAAAACAACCTACGTGCGATGTAGCTTGAGGCTACTCGCAGGATGTTGCTAACTTGAACAACGTAAAACATCATCAAAAATAACGTCATAATTGTGTTTAAAATAACGCAAATGTCGAAATGTTTAACAAAAACACAATGTTAAAATTGCCTGAAGTCGATAATTATTTATGTCTGGCCCTGTTTCAATTGAAGTGCAAGCCACACACATATTATTCGCTAATAATAGTATATTATGATACTAGTGTATAAGTACGACTTTAAAGCACGTGCGACGAGTTTAAGAGCACGACGCAAAGCGGAGTACTTTTAAGGTCGCGTCGAGTGCTTAAATGGCACTTATACAGGTGTATCATACGCTATTTTTTCTACGATAACAGAAATATCAAAACTTAGTTCCATGACACTTTTTCGTCACATTGTGTTAGACATTTTAGGTTATGTTGACATTCAAATTTACGGTAGAGCGTGTTTGAATATATTATTAAAACACGCCATCAATGGCAACGTACAAAAAATACGTAATTCGGGCGCTAATATTAAGAGTGCTACAAAAGTCACTTTTGACACTAGAAACTGTGCAAAAGGTTGTAATTTTGACACGATCGTAGAAAAAATTCATTCTTTAACGTTTGCAAAAGCTTTCAGTTAAACGCAACCTTATCACGCCGACCTAAAAACATTTTATCTGGAACTGGCTGCTGCATACCCTTAGAAACGGCATGCTTCGATTGCATCACTCGCTACTGACGGACATGATGCTGAAAACCCCCAATTGCGTGCAGACCTCAAAAGGGCAGTTGAGTTGGTGCCTCTCAAAATTGACGCTGCAAATCAGCCTTTAAATATAGCACCATGGGTGTACTTACAGTACACTAGAAAAATGCACTTTCATAATTTATAAACGCTGGTTTGCTGCACTTTAACTCTGTTTGCAGTAAACGCTGGCTGCCAGGCTCTTTCAGGTCGTTTAAAATTAACTTATAATTGAGCGAATTCACGTACTATACTTTCGAGTCGAAGAAACCCATGCAGCTCTCAGAAGAGGCTGCGTGCGAATGCCGTCTTCTTCGTTAAATTTGCATGAGTTGAAAATCCCCACATCCCGCATACAACGTGTTTCTTGCTGCACTCGCGAAAACTAAAATTCACGATACACATCTAGCGCAGGACCGACTTTGCAAACATTTGCTTACATAAAATACAATATTAGATCTAATAATAGAACATAGGAAATACAAGTTGGTTTCTACATTCAAGCATGAAAATAAACATCGGTGAGGGATGCAACTGGCCCATTACACATAGCATAATTTTCGGCCTTTGCAAATCATAGGAATAAAGAACAAAACTATTCTTTACATTCCATTAAATACAATTTAAAAAATCTATCTTAGAAGTTACGTGAACTATTACGAAACTACATTTTTCTGAAAAAATTGTGAATGTTTTCTAAAATTATATTTTTTGTCTCTTTGGCCACTTTCTACCAATGACTTCTGCTCTGGAGCTTTTGAATAGGAGTAAAAAATCCATGTATGTATGAACCTTTAGTTAACCCGAAGAATGTTATTGAAAACCCGAAGCCCGAAGAATGGGCGCATTCAGACGGCACAACAGTTGTACAACTGTTGAGTGAAATGTCGCTGAATGCGACCGCTCACTTAGCCGCTCCGTGGTAGCGGTCGCCATTTTAAGTAGCGTATTTCAAAACCGCTCACTGATCAGAAACCGCTCAGTAAGATGGACGTGTTTACCGCGCAAAACAAATTTAAATAAAGATTATTAGGTAATTATTGTTAGATAGTATCTACATAATGACGTACTTTCGTATTACACTAATTACGCGTTAATTTATCTTAATAATCTCATCAAATAATGTTTACTCCTTCATTTGAACAAAATATAAAGATAGTACACTTTAATTTGTTATTAATAGTATCATCGCTCATAATAGATTGGTTTATTTGGAAATTCGAATAAAAATGTAAATACATTATTTATTTCACGTATTATAGTTGATTTGTAATAGTAGGAGAGCTGGTGACATTTTTTAGTGATCATTTAGTTAAGGCCTATTTTTTGAGAGAATGTTGGGGGAGGCATGTATAAGTGTCATCTGTAAGGATTATCCTTGATAGCGGTATCGGAGGGAGGCAGAACACCCTAAATGTGCACTGTCAGTATATGTCAAATTCGGGGTTAGCAGGTTAGGTTTTGTGTCAGTTTGTGCCAAAACTGATGGAAAACCTAACCTGATAACCTCGAATTTGACATTGACGTACAGTGCCACCAACATATTACCTTACCTTAATATGTTGGTGGCACTGTAAGTCTATGTCAAATTCGAGGCTATCAGGTTAGGTTTTGTGTCAGTTTGTGTCAAAACTGATGGAAAACCCAACCTGCTAACCTCGAATTTGACATATACTGACAGTGCAAATTGGGGGTGTTCTGCCTCCCTCCGATACCGCTATCAAGGATAATCCTTAAAGATGACACTTATACATGCCTCCCCCAACATTCTCTCAAAAAATAGGCCTTAACTAAATGATCACTAAAAAATGTCACCAGCTTTTAGATTATAACTCTTAACACAAAAACACAACATTCAGCTGTATTTATAGGTTAAAATAAACAACTTTGACAGTTAGCTCAACGTAAATTGAAAAAGACCATTCAGCAAACCTACATCGCTCAAACTGAGCGCATGTTCAGCGCTCACTCAACGGTTGTGTCGTATGAATGCGCCCATAGATTGCCAAACCAGAAGTCTCCGGGTCAAAATGACAGTGTTGGCAACCCTATTAGTAACGTATTTTTACCATTTGTTCCTGCAGCAAGTGAATTAGATATTAAGAATCCAAATTACAAATTGAAATTCTTATGTAAGCAGAAGTATCAGATACAATTACAAAACATTTGTTGTTCATATTTACATGTACATAACGAATCTAACCTAACCGAATTCCATATTGTGTTTTGATTACAGAAATTGTGTTCAATAAACCAGAACTCTCCTCTTTTGATACAAAAATGGACGTAAAGCAGGAACTATTTGATAATAACTTGCCTACTGGAATGACCAGCGTCGAAGACATTTTTGGTAACGCAGCTGACAACGTATTGAATATTAAACAAGAGGAAGTTCTGATAAAGGATGAATTGCTCCCTACAAGTGCAGCACATCAAAACTGTTTAGACCGACAAGTTGTTTGCAGAGTCTGTGAATTTAGAGCAACCAGGAAAAGTGACTTAGTTAGGCATATGAAGACTCATACAGGAGAGAAACCGTATTTATGTTCCATTTGTGAGTATAGAGCAGCACGGAGGAGTACCTTAGTTCAGCATGTGAAGACGCACACGGGAGAAAAACTATATTCCTGTTCTTTTTGTGAATATAAAACAGCACAGAAGAGTAACTTATTTCAGCATATGAAGACGCACACGGGAGAAAAACCATATTTTTGTTCATTTTGTAATTATAAAGCAGCACAGAAAGTTACCTTAATTAGCCATATGAGGACGCACACAGGAGAAAAACCGTATTCATGTTCCATTTGTGAATATAAAGCAGCACACAAAAGTACGTTAGTCGATCATATAAAGAGGCATGCAGGAGACGAGCCTTATTTGTGTTCCATTTGTGAATATAAATCAGCACAGAAAAATAACTTAGTTAAGCATATGAAAACACATACAGGAGAAAAACCTTATGTATGTTCCATTTGTGAATTTGAAGCAGCACGGAAGAGTCAGTTAGTTCAGCATATCAAGATCCATACAGGAGAAAAACCATACTCCTGTTCTATTTGTGAATATAAAGCATCACAGAAAGGCGACTTAGTTAAGCATATGAAAACACATACAGGAGAAAAACCCTATATATGTTCCATTTGTGAATATAAATCAGCAGAGAAAAGCGTCTTAGTTAGGCATATGAAGACGCACACAGGAGAAAAACCATATTTTTGTTCCATTTGTGAATATAAAGCAGCGCACAAAAGTACATTACTTAATCATATAAAGAGGCATACGGGAGATAAGACTTATTTATGTTCTATTTGTGAATATAAAGCAGTACAGAAAAGTGTCTTAGTTAAACATATGAAAACACACACAGGAGATAAACCATATTCAGGTTCCTTGTGTGAATATAAAGCAGCGCACAAAGGTACATTAGTTGATCATATAAATACAACTTAATAATAAAGAGATTGAACAAACATATAGTTTCAAGTATCTGGGGGTTACAATACAGGACGGAAAAACGAAGCGGAACTAAAAAACAGAATAGAAAGTGCCAATAAAATATACTATGCCCTAAATAACACATTTATAAGGAAGAAAGAAATAAGCAATAAGACAAAATTAACAGTGTACAACACGATCTTCAAACCATTACTGATATTCGGATGCGAAAGCTGGATACTGACTAAAAGGCAAGAGAGCATGGTACAAGCATGCGAAATGAAATTTCTAAGAGGAATTATGGGAATATCGAAAAAAGATAGACATAAAAACGAAGAAATACGAGCAGCGCTAAATGTAGATACAATAATGAATAACATAGAAAGACAACAACTGAGATGGTTCGGACACTTAAACAGAATGGGAAACAACAGACAAACAAAAATAATGTGGCAAACCAAAACGAAAAAGAAGAGAACACGAGGAAGACCAAGGAGGAGATGGGACGAGATAATCGCGGAAAGCCTGGAAAAGAAGAATCTAAGCTGGCAACAGGCTAAACCACTGACCCAAGACAAAAAAGAATGGGCAAAGTTCGTACGTACATAACAATAACTATTCAGTAAGAAAGGTGAAAATCCAACAGGAGTGAAGTGGGTGAGTGCGAACAAATACGGGAATTAATGTGGGTAAGAGTGGTAGAAGTACGAAAACGGGCAGTGAAGTGAAAAAGAAGCAAGAAAAATAACAAATGGACGAGAAATGCCTGATTAGAATGCGTAAGCCTAAATTTAAATCTAATTTAATTTAATTTAATTTGTAATAGGTATTGGAAACTAGAGTGTAAATTGATTTTTTTGGTTTTTTTTGGAAATGTAAATGTATGTAAGAATGTAAAACACCCTACACCGAAAGGTAAAAGGGGCAAGATTATATATATAAAGTAGCATACAGGAGATAAGCTTTATTTATTTTCTATTTGTGAATATAAAGGAGCACAGAAAAGCGTCTTAGTTAGGCATATGAAAACGCATACAGGAGAAAAACTACATTCTTATTCTCTTTGTGAATATAAAGCAGGGCACAAAAGTAGCTAGTCAGGTATATGAAAACGCACACAAGAGAAAAACCGTACTCCTGTTCCATTTGTGAATTTAAAACAGCATACAAAAGTACTTTAGTTGAGCATATAAGGAGGCATGTAGGAGATAAGCCTTACTTATGTTCCATTTGTGAATATAGAGCAGCACAGGAAAGTGACTTAGTTAAGCATATGAAAACACATACAGGAGAAAAACCGTATTCATGTTACATATGTGAATATAAAACAGCACACAAAAGTACGTTAGTCGATCATATAAAGAGGCATACAGGAGACAAGCCTTATTTATGTTCCATTTGTGAATATAAAGCAGCACAGAAAAATTACTTAGTTAAGCATATGAAAACACATAGAGGAGAAAAACCGTGAACCGTGTCCATGTTCTATTTGTGAGTATAAAACAGCACACAAAAGTTACTTAATTCGGCATATGTAGACCAATGTTGGAGAGAAACCTTATTTATGTACTTAATATGACGTATAACGGCAAGAAAATTTGCTTGCGGGATATGAATACACGTCTAGAAAAATCATAAGATGCTAACTTATAAGAATAGAGCAATTTATATAAAAGCTAATCAATTACATAAAATCCCATTACCAATGGGATTAACACGTTGATCGCCATGAGAACCGGCATTTGCTTCTCAGATGAGACTTACCTTTAGGTACTGAGACCCGACTTGTGGGCTTCAGTCTTTTCTTACACATCATAGCCTGTGAATCGGCTTACAGTTCTCGCAATGCGTTACCGCTTATGGGGAATTGAAATGTGGTGCCTGGGGAGCCAGAAAAAATTTTGAGCTTAGAAATTTTTTCTTTTTACACTGGAGAATCGGTCAATAAACAAAAAAATGGTCTGATTTTCAAAATACAATTTTTGGGCCATAATTGCTTAAATTACATTTTTTCATTACTAGGCATACCTCTTCTACCTATTTTGAACTTTATAGAGCAAATTACAGTTTGGGCTTGGGGGATAACAATTTTGGGTTCCATTTGGGCGATCAACGTGTTAATAATATTGGAGAAGTAAGTATATGACAATATAAAGGCTGTAAACGAAACCGATGAACAGAAACATTAGTTTAGAATGGAGTAAATTTTAAAATGAAAAAAATTCTTCAAATCCATAAACGAGATTGCTAAACAGTTTATTGATTAAAGGTAACCCGGAAACCGAAAACGGACGTAGATTAAGTATCAAATTGGCTTTAGTGTTGATTTTGTTTTTTTATCAACACAGGTTGACAATGAGCTCAATTTGTTTAGATATTTAGAATCTCAATGTGAGTGATGCAATCAGACAATAAATAAAGAAAACCAACGAAGAGAGTATCTCCGCAAGAGTCACAACAAGATAACTGCATTGCATGTTAAAAAATTTATTGAAAATTGATCTTAGGATGTTGGAAAACTCAGCTGAATGGGAACCTGGATCTTAGAAACCGTGTGTATCATGGATATCTGTGTTTATCATTTGAACACTTCAACAATGAGTAATAGCCTCTTAGGGCCGGTTTTTCAATCGATGATTAACATTTTGATTAGCTAATCATTACTTCTTGATTAATTTCAAATTAATCATGGATAGTGTTTTTCATACCAACATTTAATTATGATTAACTAATTAAAAATTAATTGAAAATTTGTTACGTTGGTATTAACTTTTCTGTCAAATTTGACAACTTGGTGGATTGTGATTTGTGACAATTTCAAATTTGTAACTTCTGTTCATCGTAATTTTAGTTAAAAACCATTTCTTAGGTAAGTAAATGTATTAAACATGTAGGATTTATCAAAATGGAAAATAATTTTGTAGTTAGCATGGCGAGTACAAGTGCGAGTAACGCAACTAAGCGATCTAGCAATTTCTCTAAAGAGGAAGAGCAATTGCTTGTGAGCCTGGTGGCACAAAAAAGCATCTTGTTGAAAATAAAAAATCGGGCGTTATATCTTGGAAAGATAAGCAGGAAGCGTGGATGAGGATTGAGGCAGAATTTAATTGCCAAAACACGCATACTTTATATCGCAACATGAAAGGCCTCAAGGAGAAATATGCAAACCTAAAAAGGACTATAAAGCAAAAATTTTCGAAAAATAGGCAAGAAATTTTAAAAACGGGTGGAGGATCTTGTGAAACTATTAATTTTACGGATATAGACACAACAATCTTTCTATGTTCGCAAAGACAAACGAAAGCGACTAAATAATTTTTTGGTCCCATTCTTCGAAGTGATTGGGCCTGAAACGTATAGTTTTTGGCCTCCGTGGCTCTTCATCGCTACTATAAGCATTAATCTCATAAATATCATCAATCATTATTCTTTGCTTATGGTTTTACTGTTTTAATTAAAAATTTTCAATAAATCGGCAATATCACTTTTGACGTTAATCATCAAATTCCGATTAATTCATAGAACATCGTATGATTAGGCTAATCGAGAATAAACATGTACTTTTTTGTTAATCATGGATTGAAAAACGGTAACATTGTGTTAATTACAAATTAAACCTTAATCAAAAATTAATCAACAATTGAAAAACCGGGCCTTAATGTCATGTAAATGTTATTTAATTACTTGAAATGTCATACCTAGCATGTATAGCATTATAATGCTGAGCTGCTGAAATACACATATTAAAAAAATATATAACAATGACCTGTACTAATTTGTATTTAAGTTTTATTTTTGTAATGAAGTGGAAGAATGTGTTATTTTACTGTTACTGTGTATAAGTGTCAAAAACATGAGAAGTTAACAGTGCACAGTGGGATGAAATACCATAAAACCTGGACAAAACTATTTATTGTAATTCGTTCACCTTTTGCAAAGACAGTTGCTTAATTTAGTTTACAAAAAATTAGTATGTTCTCTGAATGGTGTCATTTTTTGACAGCGGTTTATTATGATACATTTTATCGGACACTATCTTTCCAATTACCAAACGTTTCGGGAGTTTCTAATCTACGCCCCTCCTCAGGGGAATGAACTCCTGGTTAGTTCTGAGGACTGATTTTTTGTACGTTTTTTATCATGTACACTAGTGCCTATCACGGGGTTTGAACCTTCGACCACTGCTCACTGCAATTACTAGTCTGACACACTTACCGCGCTGGTGGCCTGGTTTATTGTTTATTATTAATACATTATTAGTATTATTACACAAAAAATTGTATATAAATATTATGGCCACAGAAGCAAAGCTTGCGCGTGGCCGTTAAACAAAAAAAAACCTAACTATGTTACTGTGCTGACAGCAACCAAAAACTTTAACAAATTAAACAAAATATATATGATCATACCTCAAACTATCAAATCAATTTACCAAATTTATCAAATAGGAGTAGTAATCCAATCTCACTTCTTTTATTCATTTTTTAATTTTATTTTTAAAAGAATTTAATGAGTAAGATTTAATCTCAACCGGAACAAGGTTAAACAATTTGACACAAAGGTAATTTGCATGTTTTTGGGAATGTGCTGTACTTGTTTTGGAAATTAAAAGATTACATTTCTTCTTACCTCTTGTATCTTGCTCATGAGACAAAACGCTAAAGTGCTGTTTATTTTTATAAACAAATGTAGCAATTGATTGTAAAAACAATTGACGGACAGAAAAAATGTTTGCTTCGGAATAAAGAATATCAGTTGGATAACTAAAGTCTTTATTAAATATGACTTTAATACGCTTTTGTTAAAATTTGTAGTGGGTATAAATAACAGTTTGCAATTCCACCCCAGCCAATAATTCCATATTGAATTACAGAGTGAACAAGAGCGAAATAAACGCTTTTAATAGTGCTAAGTTGTAAAATATTTTTGAGCAATTTAAATTTGTATGTTATCTTTCTAATTTTTTTGACTGATTCTTCTACATGCGCTTTCCATTTAAGTATCGAATCAATAATTATACCTAAATATTTCATCTGAAAAACTGCTTTTATAGTTTGTGTACATTTGCAAATGACTTTATTGTGCTTTAAACAGTTTAATTGATGAAGAACGATTTCTGTAATTGGCTGTGTTTGCGAAGTTGTTAAGGAAAAGTTAATAAAATGAGTTTTTGATAAATTTAATGATAATAAATCGCAATCCAGTTGACTTTTTATTAAAGCAGTGCCGTATTCAACCTTCTGCAGTTCTCCGATGCAAAAACAATCACAGTATCATCAGCAAATGAAATAATTTTAGCATTTACTTCAAGCTTAGTTAAATCATCGATATATATAAAAAAAAATGGGCCCTAATACAGTTCCCTGCGGTACACCCATCTCAACTTGTAATTAATTGCTGATGACACCATTGACCTTAAGACCTTAACCATCTGCTTTCTGTTTGCCAAATATGACTTTATAAAATCATTAGTGGAACCTTTAATTCCCATATTTTCTAATTTGCATAAGAGAACCCGATGAGACACAGTATCAAATGCTCGAGCAAGATCAAGAAAGACAGCCAAGGTTTTTTATTATTGTCTAAATTTTTATAAATAGTTCTGGTTAAATCAAAAATAGCATCATTAGTACTCATATTATCTCTAAAGCCATATTGTGTTTTCGATAATATACTAAATTTCTCCAGAAAGTTTACTAATCTGTTTTTCTAACATTTTTCTATGATTTTACCGACACTATTCTTGAGTGATATAGGTCGGTAATTATTCACATCATCCTTCTCTTTAGACTTATATAAAGGGATTATTAAAGCAGTTTTAAATATTTTAGGAAATTTGCCCAATCTAAAACATAGATTAATAATGTGAACCAACGGTTTTATTATAAAAAGAAATATATTTTTTATTATAAATTATTCAAAATCAATTTTTGTTAGAACGTGATCGATAGGCAGTAGTAGCACCAAATGATAAATTGTCTTTATCACCACATATACGAATAAAGTTAGAACAAAAATTACCCTCAATTATTTCAACTTTATAATAGATAATACAATCCCTAACATAAATTACTACTCCATCGTTTTGATTGAAACGTCCGTTATTATAATGCAATTTGTATTTCGGTAATAAAAATTGGTCCAGATCATAATGAATTTGCCAAGTCTCAGTGAGCACGATAATATCAAACTCGGTTTCAAGCGATTGCAATAGTAGTAAAAACTCATAAAAAAAATTATTTATACTCCTTATATTTAAATGAAACATTGAGATTGGATTGTATTCCTCTATTCCGTATGTACGTCAACCGTTTACATTATAATTAACATCTGGAATTTACTCGAGGATATTATCCACTGTTAAGATTGATTAAGTTAAATTAAAGTAAATATTATACTATTTAATTGCGTGTGACAAGTAATTCTTAAAATAGTAAAGAGTGTGCAGTACGTACAAGAACACAAGTAGCTATCCTTGTCAGTAGATGCATCGCAGCACATAGTAAGAGTGTCACACTAGTAATCACAGCGATCAGTGGTCGCGGGTTCAAACCCCGTGGTAGGCACTAGTGTACGTGATAGAAAACGTACAAAAAATCAGTCCTCAGAACTAACTAGGAGTTCATTCACCTGAGGAAGGGAGTAGATCAGAAACTCCCGAAATGTAGTGTGATAAACACTCGATACAGTGGAAAAAGTCAGATAAAAGATATCAAAAACTATTATCTTCAGTTTTAGTGTCAGTATGAGATGCACTAGTGGAAGTGTCTTCAGTTGTAGAATATTACGCTTCGACTTCTGTTTCTTCTTTGTCTGGAGGTGACAAAAGTGCAATGACTTCACTAGGAAAATGTTGTCGCTTTTTATTTGGCAGTTTTCTAAACGATTCTATAGTGAAAATATTACCCTAGCAGAGAAAACAATTGCCTATCTCATTTTAGTTACTCAACATAGGTGTATTATTAAATCTTTAAATATCGCAGTTTTGGTCACAAATTATATACCGACGTTTGTCTAACCTCAAAGTTCTCCAAGTTATGAAAAAATATAGCAGGGAGAAACTATTTTTAAAGTTTTCTTTAGGGGAAAAACTTGAATTGCCTAGTAAAAAATCTGGTGTGATACACGCACACAACTTTCTTTTAGTGATCTTAGAATTAGTCAAAATTTTGTTTTTTAATTTTTAAGCATTTGTCAAAAATTATAAATTCGACAGAAACCGTACAAAATAGATAGTTGAAAAGACACATTTTTTCTAAAATTTTAAGCATAATTCAAAAATGTAACAATATACCGGGTGTTCTATTTAAAATAACAAAATTGATAGCGACTTTCGGTACAACCGAAAGTGATACCACAGTCAAAATATTGTAGTTGTAGTCGCTCTTACACATAAAATCCATGGCCAAAGCTTCAGATTTTCAATTTTATTAGTTCTCTCTAACGCCCTACTAAACAGGAGTTAATAAAAAAATTAGAGGTATTCAACTGTAGAATTACCTATCTCACATCAATACACATTAAAAATGTAATAAAAACGTAACATTTGAAAAACAAATTGTTCAAGTCGTTTTTGAGAAAATCGAAAAAAGCTAAAAAATCACAAGAGTAAGCAACATACTTTCGGTTATGCGATTTTCTTGCTTTCGCATCTATGTAGTACATAAATCTTATAGTATATAAAGTTTCAACGTCAATTTTTTTTCATTAGATATTCTGTTCACACGCACACACACACACACACACACACACATACACACAGACAGACCAAGGAACAAAAACATGTTTTTGGGTTCAAGGAACTCTTAAAACGTGAAGATTTGTTGAAAACTCAATTTTGAATTTTTGGGGTGAATCCAATATTTCCTTTATTGTAAAAGGAAGTAAAAAGTACTTGAATACATATGAAATAAGTGGTTCACATGGAAAGACTACTTTTTGTATTATAAGTAATCAGTAACGGTTATACAAAAAACTATTATTCATTATCAGAAAAACTAAAATCTATATTATCTTCCTCTTTAGATTCCAAAGTTCCATGACCGCCCTCGGAAATATTTATTACTAATGGTTCAATATCCAAAATATTTAGTGCACATTCGGTTTGGCAGGCGTCTTTAATTACTTCTTCGTTAGGTGTTACGAAGTTTTCCCAGTGTTCAGCTGAAATCGCCTCGATAACTTTGTTCTACACAACCAGTACTTCCATAGGGGAAGCATCTGTTTGTTTTACCTCCTCGTCATATCTGCGTTTTGCTTTCGACTAGTATGGTAAAGTGGTATTTGTGAAACTCGATGTCCCCAACTCTAGGTATAATTCTAAATGGTCCATTTTCCGGTAGTTTTTCTTTGCACCCAATTTCCCAGACCATATGTTTCATTAATTTTTGATCAACATATTTGCCCTTTATCAATAGCCACACCACAAGACATTTCTTAGTCCATCTTTTTCTAAGAATTTCTTCTTCCAGCCATCTGTTGTTCTAAATTTTGTATACATTTTGTTTTAAACTAATTCTCAACAGTTTGGGTGTTCATGTTATCGTGATGGTTTCCAATCTTTCCATTGCATTTAAATATTAATCATGCATTTTTGATAAAATTATTTTCGTTTTCAGCATGAACTATCACTTATCTGAAACCGCTGCTCACTTTATTACTCTATAACACTCTGAACTTACTAATTATTTACTTATTTTCGTGCAATAAATAAGTACCATTGTTAAGGAAATTTTCAAATTAAATTTTACAGCCAGATAGTCAGATGCCAGGGTTCAGTCTGGTTAACTCAAATATACAATCAAGTACACATCAAACAAAGCGGTTTATTTTATATACCTATTTACAGTTTGAAATAATAACTAAAATATTCCATGTATTTTCAAATAAAAGTTTTGAATTTTAATGTATCATGGGCAGGCTGGCGCCTACTGGGTTAGGCAAGCCACGATACTTCGTCGTATTTCCTCGGCGGCAGGACGAGGGGGCTCGTAGTTAGGAGAGCGTCCTCTACTCGGCTAAACTGGAAACAGAATCTAGGTTAAGTTTGTTTATTTTTATCGTGGGCAAGAAATAAAGTTATATTTGCTTTTATTTCGGGGGTGTTGTGATTGAACTTGATGTAAGGCGTAATCTCCTTACGTCGAAGCTATTCTACGGTGCCCGCAAAACCTCGTGTGATGCAAAACCCTGTGTGATAAGTGAAAGGACGGTAGAATTAAATATCATGTGTCAACTAATGACTTTTACGCCAAATTAGCGTTTAAAGCTGTTACTAAAATTCCAGGGGTTTCTAGGTGATAACTAGGGGTTTTCTAATTACGTTATTCAAGGTGAGTAAAACTTCCCTTAAGCTACATGAATTACTTTTAGCTTGAAGCTAACCTCACAATTTTTTGGTTTAGACCTCGGGGAGATTATGTACGATGAATTGCGGCACTGCAGAAAGCACGGGAAATCTTCAGGACGAGATTCCTCTAGGTAAGTGAAACTTTGAATTTTTACGGGTACGTTAATTACGGGAGTTTCGTTGCGGGCACTTAACCTCGCAAATGGTTCAAGTTTATGCACAGGCCTGAGGGGCCTCGCTTTTAAAATGCTTTCTAAATGAATTACGTGAATGTTGTCGGGAAGCGGTTCCGAGGAGATCTAAAACCCTTAACAGGCATATAAACAATGATCCACGTACGAGTTTTAGACCACGTCGGTTTCGAAGAGTAAACGTATCCAAATTCCAGACAGGCATATATACAATGATCCACGTCTGAATTTTAGACAAGATAACTCCGGCGGAGATCACAGGCATTTCTCAATGAGCCACTTTGATCTTTAACAGGAATTCAGGGATTTCTGGGGAAGGTTGGTTCTAAGACTGAAAGTCAAAAGGTTCTTCGGACGGGACAAGGATTTGGGCCCCAGGGGGCCCCAGGCAGGAAGCTGGTTCGGATCGCTGGATGCAAGTCAAGTCCTTCTAACAACGTACGATACCTCTTATTTATACATTACCATACGCCGTAATTTGTGCAGGATTTTAGGCGGGGATGCGCTTAACGACGACGGCTCGTGACCTCTGCGCACCTCGATTGTTTCTTCGTGCCTCGGCGATGCTTTCGGACAATTTGTGACGAAGTTTTGGCGGCGGTCAAATTCGAACGTATTCCAATACGTAAAAATACGATTTCGGCGGGCGCTAACGTCACAACTCCGCGGAAATTGTTGCCCATCTTGCCAAATGTTTCCTTACTCAATACCCAGGTTTTATGTGAAAATACTGGCTGAAGAATATTTTCTTGTTTTGCCTTTTTGTAACAATCTAAAAATGGAAGTCTTAAATCTTAAATTTGAATCCAATTTATATTATCCACTTCCTTATTGGCGAAACTGAACAGAATAACTTTGGAAACTCTTTTTTTAGTTGTTTATGGATATTTTTTGTATTAACTGGTTTTCGGTCAGCGTAAATTTTTGTTATGCGTTAAAAGCCTATTGTATTAGTGTTATTAGTTATTAGTTTATGTTATGTATGGCCATGAATAGAGGATCAATTGGGAAAACGCATTCGAAGCGTATACAAATTTACATCCGAGTTGCAAGGGTTTTTAAAACAGAAAAGAGTGTAAAAAAATAATAACAGGTGTTTGTTATCGAATCGGTGACTTGAGAAAAACATAGCTGTGCATTAAGAGTTTCGTGGTAAAAATGTAGTGAACCCGGGATTTTTCTTTCTTCATAAATGGTATGCTGATACTAACGAAGCATGCTTGAGGCAGATTTTGAGAGCGGGTACATTTTCCAAAGGAATTAACTCCAAGTCATGTTGACTAATTAAGGAACCACGGAAATCGTTGCATAGTTTTTGCTTGTTAGTACAGGCGACTAGTTTGGGGAGACGTAATCGTATTCGTTTGAAAATATCTTCGAACGGACTTCACTACAGAGAGAGTCGTGCGGTTGATTGCTGCCAACTTAGCAGCTATTAGAGTAAGCGTTTAGGAGAGCAGATCATCTTCTTAGCCAGTGAAGCATGCTGGTTAAGCTTTTGAGAGGCTAGTCTTCAATTCTGCAAGCGTAACGATTACAGATAAGTGAATTAAAGTTAAAACTGTGATATTTCGCATATTTTCAAACGTAAGAACAGTTTATAACCTCATAATTGAACACTAGCTAATAAAAAACTGTGCGTTAGTATTAGAGTCAGACAAAGTTGTCAAAGAGTTAATTGGCGTAATCTCTTGATAATTCGAAATTAAATTAGATAGGAAATCGAAGCTGACAATTGTTCCCTTTTATGCAACAATAATAATCAAAAGAAGTATTCATAAATATATATTACAATGGCTATATCAGCTTCACGTTGGGCTAGCCATATATTTTATGAAATGTAATGCACCACTTTAAACTAGCCCTATATTATGCAATAATACTAGCTCCTATTACTACTGCATAACAACATTTATTATATATTTGATATTTTACTTAAAACTTGCCCTTTATTAATGCAATGCCCTTTCTAATTAAATAATAATTCCTTTTTAAAATCAAGTTCTTTTAGCTCAGGTGGTTCGCCAAATCAAGATCTCTATTAATTGAATTTTAATATTACAGTTAATGACATTTGCTGTCAAACCGATTTTCAAAACTCATCAAGCCAGGCACTGAAAACTGCATACCATCCCAACATACACATCAATCAATTCTCCTAGGTAAGTAATAAATCAAGTCTATTTGAACACCTTCTTGTACTAATTGTTATTTAAAAAACTTTCATTAACTCTTTACACAAACCTTAATACTTTCTCTTGCTTTTTCTGCCAAACTCCAACCAACAACGGATCCCAATATCGTCACACTGCAAAACTTACTGCTCACTCCTCAAACAGTGGCACCCAGGATGGCACGTGAACCCTTTTGACTGCATCCATCCAGAATATCACCCGCACTGCTTACAGAATCCAATCCTCCCTCCTTGCAAACGTCACCATCAAAGCATTCAACCTTTGGTAAGTTCCAATATTATGAAGTTCCAAACCTAACCTTGTTCCTTTTTATAGCTATTCCGATGTCTACAGCAACACTTACAACTTATCCAAATCAATTAGTTACTTGTAAGAATCTCCAATAATATCTTGTATACTCTAACCAATCCAAATGTATTCAATTAATATAATCTTCTGTATGTTTATTTCTAATTTACTGTACTTGTATAATCTCTTGACCGATTATGTACCTCCATAAGTTCCAATTAACATTTTTATTTTATCTCACCACGCAGATTTGTTTAAGACCCTTTTTAAATTTGTATTTACCAAAATAATACAAATTTAGGCATAACTTTCTAGTTTTATTTTACAAAATGCTTTAATTCAGAAAATACATGTCTGTTTGTATGAGTTGTTTATATAACTAACTTAAACAAAATTTTCATTTATGTTAGATACAATTCTTATTGCACACTTATTTTTTTTTAAATCCTATTATTACATGCTATTAATTATTATCATTCTAACAAATACATTTGTCAATTGTAACCTTGGCTTGAACTTTATCAAAATTTTCTGTAACCATTAAATTAGTATTCAATTAATATCAAAATCTCTTCTCTCATTGTCTCAATTAAATTTATTTATAATGTTTAAAATTTAACACCCTTCAAGAATTAATTATAGCAATCTTCCAAATTTATTCGTTTTAAATATTTCTTTATTGTATTTGATTACACTGCCTCATGTATCATAACAATATATAAGGAATTGCTGCTTTCATTTACTCTTCAATGTTTCAAAGATTGTAATGTACTATACATATATAGCGAAGTTTATAAGTTTTCTTTCACCTATATAAGTGTACTTGGGAGTAATAAAACTTGTTGGCGCCCAGATAATTAAGACTTTCCATCAATAAAAAAATACACGCCGTCTTCACTGAAGCTAGTGACGGGCCCCAAGCACACTTATAGCTTATGATTTTTGAAGTAAAATATAGAAGGCTGACCTAAAGGTAAGATAAAAGCTAACATTTTATATATGCTTTACTTACAGGAATTTTCTACAACATATTTTCTGTAGATTCTTTATCGGAAGCTCTTCATCCTTTCTTAAAGTTTTAAAACTTATGGTAATATTTGCAAGTTTAAACGTTCTTGAAACTTTCCAATTGCTCGATGATGATTACATTCTTCAATTTTCTTCAATTTCGAAGTATTCTACATCATTTCAAATAAGTGTTCTCGATTGATCCAAAATTCTTTTCATTTTGAAATGAAAATACTGACAGTCTCAAATTGGCAATAGCTTAATTAATTATTTTAAGTTACGACGATCAGTTATTCTGCTGATTTTTTGTTTCACTCAATTGGGCTAAGATGAAAAACGGTAAAATTTTCTGCTGGGGAAAAAATTTCACTAAATTACCTGATCTAACGGTACAAGTAATAAATTTAATAGATCTTCGTTGTTTGTTTCGCAAGAAACCGAAAATTCTCCAATAGAAAGACTGGCATTTTTAACAATGTTACTACCGTGTATTAAAATCTTATTAATGGTAACAGGCATATAGTACCACGAATATTCTTCAACAAATCGGCTAGCAGTTTCTACCGCATAAATGTCGAATGCTTCTGTGTTTATCTTAAAAGCAGATGAAGGTGCCTGTAGAATAATACTACATCTAGGTATGTAATAAATCTTCATTTACGCCTGTAATTTCAGAGGAAATTTTTGGATCTTCGTTAGAAGTGCCACTCCTCTGAGTTTAACGTAGTCTACTAATAAACCTAATTGATTTTTAAATTCAGTTTGAATTTTCCGTTTTTTCTCCTCTAGTTTTTGTTGTTCCTCATCTGTGTACGTCCGCGACTTTTAAAAGTCCAGTCTATAGCCAATGTGAAGAAAACATTCTAAAAATTTAATATAAGCATGGAGAGACGATAATCTAAATCTAAAGTTAGTGACGTCAACTTCTTTATTTGCACATTTTTCAATATTATTTATTTCTGTTGGAAGCGCTCCACAGATATAACACCTCTGAGCAGAAGAAGTAGCGGTCACAACATTGCAGACGTTTCCATCTACCATTGTTAATACTATTCGATGCGATACGAAATATGTTTGACTACCAATGATAATTTCTATCTTCAGGTTGTTAATTTGTTGTTCCACATAACTAACTTCTTGCTGAGTAAGTTCAGTAGATTCGTTTTTGAATTGAATCCTAATAGGCCTGCAATAGCGTACAGAAGATGGTCGAGAATTCTGCTACAAAATCGTCTTTGAATTAGTGGTATATAACTGTAGACGAACGAATGATGATATAATGTAGAGTAGTGGCTAGCACATCTGCTTAGCATTCGGGAGGTCGGGGGTTCGATTCCCCTGGCCGTCTGCTCTGATTTAGGTTTTTAGGTGGTTTTCCTGAGTCAACAGAGTACCTTCTCTGAGGCGAATGCCGGGGCAGTATTTTTTCACCGTTCCTGACTTCTCTTTCATTCTCCACCCCTCCTTTCTCTCACCCATCCTATAATTCCCGTTCTTGGCTGAAGAGGGACGCAAGGTCCCTATAGCAGCCCGCGCCCAGTTGGGGGAATTGAAATAACCCTGAATCTTTACCCTCCCTTGATGCTATAAATATGTCCGTATCTCGAAAATGTTGCTTTGCCTTCTGTTTATATTCGCTGTAATCTATGCTACCATCAATATAAAGATTAGATATATATTCAGATTTGATCTCATTATAGACCGTAGCAACTGAAGCATCTTTTAAAAATTAATTCATTGTGTTGGAATGGAAAAACTGAATTTATTTTGAGTATTCAAATTATGAATTGTGTCACTAATTGTTAATCGACGAAATAGATATGTTGGTGTTCCAGATTTTGACACGTTATGCATCAAACAGGTGGAGTGCAATCGTCTACGGTTCTTCATGTTTAATTATTTTAGCTCAATAATTACATGGGATACGTGCTCTCTTCTCATATTACTAACAAAGCGCACACATGAATTTTGCACCTTTTGAATGCGGCGAGTGTCCTGGTCTAGGCAAAGACAACAGACAGCATCACAATATTTAAGTAACTCAAAACAATTATGACATTAGTATCTATTATTTGACTTATCCAAACAATAACACAAAGTTGTTTCAATAGTAATGAAGGCATCAGGGATCGGCAATAGTATATTACGCAACAAGTTTAGAAAAGTGATGTTTTACTGAACAAGTATGGCTGAGTACGAGCGTTAGCGAGTACTTAAACGGCCATGCGAAAAAATTAATTTTCGCCCAGTCGTTTCGAAAGCCTGGCCCCGCTCGGTCAATAAAACATATTTTACTTTGATATTGTTTTATTATTTATTAAGTATAATACAACATCGATTTAATGCAGATTATTATTTGTGCATCCTTAGTTTCTTCCTAATATTTTATTTCATGTGTTAACTCAGGTGCGGTTAAGGTGTTCTTCATTTATCAGGATCTGAAATTAAAAAGTTATTAAAATGCTTCCCTGAATATAATATCTAACTTATATTTCCAAAGGCGATGAAAATTAGTTTATAATATATTTGGAAAAATACGCTTTTATATAAATCATTCTAATTCCCGTATGGACTACTTTTATGGCTTTGATGGAATCTTAAACTAACGTCGCGTTCCAAGTATAGAATATTAATATAACCATTTCTTAACTTAGCAAAGCGCATACTAACCAACATGTCCACCTCCAAAAGCAGCAGTGTGATTGTGAAGAGTGACATCAACGTTGTGTATATTGATTTCAGCTTTATTATTTCCACTGCGTATACCAGCCTTAGGTTGTACAGCTAACTTTCCACAAGGCAGCCACAGATCATCGCCATTTAGAGCATGCGCTCCAGGTTTAACCTAGACGCCACAAAAAATAATCTTACCATAAAATATGCACCTAATATAACGAGGACATGTAAGGAAGGCCATTACAGGAAGTTGGCATATTTTGCAAATCCTAGGTTTCTATATTGTTGGAGGCATAATTCTAATATTTCAAAAGGGCTCAGGTTAAATACGAATTCCGATAATATTAGCCGATGGGGCTTGTAAATTTTATACAGAAATAGAACCCAATTTAGCAAAAGTAATAAAATTGTTTTATCTTCTGACATAGCCAAAAAAAAAAAAGTAATTCAACTAGTAAATATACAGAAAGAAGATTTTAATTGTGGATTTCAATACGCTCATTGTAACAAATGCATATTTAAAAAAATCATTTACTCATACAACAAAAATCCTAGGTTGAACTATATTGACCAGGCAATGGCGGCTTTTTGAGTAATACTACTGTAGTTAATGTATCGTCTAAAGAGATAAACGCGGTTGAAACACCAAACGCTCTGTTGGGGAAGCAAGTATTCAATGGTACTGCAAATAGTTAATAAATATAAACATCTTAACAGTAAAGCGATCTCCATCATAATTACTTTAAAAGCACAACACCCAACACCATTATCTAGTTTGTCTTAGAAAACCCAATTAGTATAATGTAATACTAATAGATACTTAGGAGATTCTAGTATAGGTATACTCATTGCATTTGATAATATATTATTTGAGTATCGATACTAAAAGCGAGAACACTTTCTTAGTGCTTTCAATGTAAATCAGTAATTGACATTTTTTGTCAGTGTGTTAGAAGACAAATTATTATAAGATTTAAAATAAAACTTCTAATAATAAAACTACATGCACTACTTACCAGCAGCATTAACAGAGCAAAAGCAAGAATGTAAGCAGAGTACTTCATGATGTCTATGGTTCAGATATCAACTGATGCGATTGTTAGTCTCGACATATTTTATAGGTGAGCTTTTTAATAAAAAAAATGTGAGGAACAGCGGAAACCGGAATTTAAAATGTTATTTTATTAACGTATGCTTTACATAACATCAATTACTTTAAATAAAATAAAATGTTTATAGTTACAGCTATTACAATTGCTGAATACATAGTAAGCACAGCATTGAAAGGCCAATTTAATGCAATAATCTTTTGAATTTATCCGTTTACCTCCACACGAAGGTTATCGAACTATTAAAATGATTTAATTTGAACACGGGGAAGTTTCATTTTGTATATGTTTTTAATTGCTCTTCGCAACATAATGGAACAGATAAACCTTCGGAAATCGTGGTAGTGATATTGCTATAGATTTGGACTATCTAGATTGAAAGAAATTTATTTATGAAAATCAAAGAAGAACTTGGAAAACATAATTTTAATTATATAATGTTACAATAATTACGAAATTAAGGATGTATTTGGACGAGCCGCAGTTTATGGCCACATAAATAAGACGAGTCTAAAAGTCCGCTTTGAACAAATTTTTGAACACGTTGAGTTACTATGCTCTTTTTGCTTTTTCCTCCTGATAAAGCACCTTACGAAAGTGGGCTTAACGTTGAGTTTTTCGACGTCAATAATGACATGGTCCAATCCCGGAAGTCGTTTTTTACTTAATGACAATGACCGTGAAAGTCCTCGAAATCATCTATATTCATATCTTTCTTTACATTTCTTGCAAAATAAATCCTGTCTTGTCTATATTCTCTAATTACGTCTAATAAAACCCTGATATTATTATGTTAAATCAGGCTAATCAGCAGCATTTAAATAAGATATACGGTTAGTTCGTTATAGATATCAAAAGTGTATTATATAAAAAACATTGTTAGAAAGCTTATGTTAGATCAATTAATATCCATATGACATTGTTATTGGAATTCTTTGGAATACTGTTTAATTATTATTAAAGTTTTTTTTTTAATATTGATTGGTACTTCGCGGCAGGTTCAGTAAAAGTTGTATTTTCTATAAGATAAACTGAAATGTTTGTGGTATATTAGATATATGTGGTGTAATGGTATGATGCTTACAGCAATTCTGGTTGCATTGCTAACGTACGAAGACTAAAGAAAGGTTCAAATAGGCCCAGAATTGGTATTGTATTTATTGCAACAATATAAGTCACTAATAAACATTAATAATTACATAAGACATGACTAGCAATCTGTAATTTCATTAACACAGATTAGTAATTGAATAAAACAGTATCGTCAGGGTTGCGTACAGCTTGTATTCAATATTTGTGCTTAGTATGGCAACTGTAGCTAATTTGTGACAACTGACAAATTAATTGTGTAACGTCAAGACACGATAATGAATTTGCTTAACTACAAAAGTGTTTCGAAGTGTTAAAGAAGTTTTATGCAGCGTTTTGTGTTCATATCATAATGCCAACAATCGATAACGCAGCTAAAGGGTTATTAAGCGGTGTAAGAAGGCACAATGATGCAGAGTACTTGAAAAGCAACCTTAAAATTAAAGAAGACTACAAGAAAGTGGTAATATCTTGTGAATCAGTGTTTATTTAACTAAAAGTGAAAAATTGCAACCAAAGTGCGATTAAAATGTTCCTGAGTGACAGAAAACATTTAGAAGTTAAAGATCAAAGAGTGTGAAAACTTACTAAAACAATTGTATAATATGTTGCTACAGTGACCTAGAGTGTCACTTGTCGTTGTTTATTGGGGAAGCAACCCAAAAAGCCAGTGTGTAGTTTTGGCTCCCCGTTTTTAATTAATTTCTTTGATAAAAGTACATCATTTGTGCCAATTGTTGAGTTTTATTTATTCGCCATTGCGCCGAGACCAGCTGTGGTTAATTTGGTATCGTTTCGTGGTGCAGTTCCTGAGAAAATCGAGCTTCGCCTATTTGTGATTGTCTTCGAATCTTAGTTTTGGCAAGTTTTTAAGCTGCGGAAGGCAGAACGCAGAGTGCAGCATCTAGAAGAGCACTTGTTTGTGGTTTACAAGAAGGCAGCAGCAGCTAAAATATCACCAGGAGACAACTGGCGGATCCAAGGGGGTGTCAACGGGGCCAATTGACACCCCCTTGAGCCTCTTATAAAATGTAATCGGATAAAAAGTTTAATGCTTTGTTTTAATTATAAACAAAACGCACCCTTATAGCATCCGCTCGTAATTTAAATTTGAATTTGTTGGATGCCTTTTCAACATTCTTCACTTCTTTTTAATTCCAATAGGCGCAAATTTGCCCTCAACCCCTAGCGTTGGTGGGGTTTTCGTCGCTCGTCGATGTCGGTTCTGTGACCTGTCTAGTGTTTACCAGTCTCCACCAGACAAAACAATGAGCTGCACTTGGTGCACAGTTATCTGCGTATTTTTAAATTTTGCTAATAATATAATGATTTCATTGTTTGTTTTAAATTGTACTAGTTAGTCAAAGTTTAAAATTTCCAAAGCCTGCAAAATTTCAATTTTAGAGTTAAGTAGTCGTATGTAAAACAATGCTTACTTTATAACATTTCGCGTGCAAGCAAAAACGTACATACATGATTTTCAAGTAATTAACATTTATACAGAGACAAGCAATACACAAAATAGAGCATTTCCCAACTGGTCTTATAAATTGTTATTTCAAATTTATTCTCTGTTTTATTTCATTTCTTAGAATGGCGCCACCTTCTAAAAAACAAAAAATATTAGTCGCCTTTATACAAAAACCAAAAACCACTGCTCTTCATGTCAATCAGAATAAGACGGTAGAAATTCAAAATCCAGAGAAAGCAGATGATTTGTCAACAAATTCCACAGAAACTGAAATAATAAGGAGATTGAAAGTTGGTCAAACGACATCGGGGCTTATTTTGACAGCACTGATAAGACTTCTTGGGAGACTTTCTAATTTAAAGAAAAAATTATTATTGGAAAACCCTCACGTTCTCCGCAAAACGTGCGTATTTCCTTTCCCGAAAAAAAAAATACATGTGAAAGTAATGAAAATACATTTTAATATTAGTTATTTGGATAAATTTACTTGACTTCTCTATTCGTATAAACAACAAGTTGAACTTAGAGGTACGAAGTAAAATATCAAAAAAGCTCATTAACAGCGCTATTCAAAAATAGTCTTTCATTTGAAAACAAAAGTTATTAAATTTGTTAATGTTCAGCACCATGTATATCAGTAATACCCAGAACTATTATTTTCCACTGAAAAAGTAGTTCATGAAAAGCATACTTTTTATGGTAACGTTTTTCTTCATTCAATTTCAATTTTCTTACAGCAGTCGTCTGAAATTCAGTATTTTTTTTTTGCACACAATCGGTGATATGTATTTCCAAAACAACTGATTTTAAACTATACAACTTGATATAAAATTATTAGTATTTCAATGTAAAACTTTCAAGTTACCTAAATATAGGACAGTCTATTTAAAAAAAGTAAGTTTGATTCGCCACACTTTTTTGAGTCGTACTTACAACTTTTATATAATTACACAATATTTTATACACAATATTTATGCAACTCTCATAGTTTTAGAAATATATTTCACCCCCCCCCCCTCGCGTTGTTACACCCTGTATATAGTTTACATTTATTTTAGCGTAGCTACAACAGTTTATTGTTCCTTGTTTTAAATAGTGTAAAGTATATTTTTTTTGTTATTTTTGTATAGCATATATAGCTAAAATAGCGGTTCAATATTTCTTTTTATAAGTATAGTGTTATTTTGTCTTTGATTTGTTGAAATCGAAAAAAATCAAATATGAAAAATAAATTTTTTCTCTTTTATTCTAAATATCTACCTAGTACCATCCCATAGTAGGCATTACCTACCTAAACTATTAGTTTAACCTTACTGTTCAATCTACAAAAAATAGTTGACCCCCCTTAGGAAGTCTCTGGATCCGCCTATGCATGAGGCAGATATGAGCTTGGCGTCCCTTTCAACCGTGGGTCGGTGGCGGTCAACTTTCGAGCCCGATTCAACCAGGCTGGAAGCTACAAGAAGCGGACAGCAAGGTGCAGCACCCGGGGAAGGCTTGGTTCGTGGTCCAGAAACAGGCATTAGCCGCTGAAAGCGTTCCAGGAAGAAATTACGAGCTTGGCGTCATCTTTTTGCGTAAACAGAAAGTGGATTTGGTTAGCGAGCAAGAAACAAAAGCAGGTTGGCGTGGGTGTAAGCTTAAAAAATTAATTCCAGGTTAGTCAGACAACTTGATCATTTGAACTACATTGTTCTTATTGAGATGAACTGATTAATTGTTGGTTTATTTGTGTTCAAAATATGCTGGATTTCTGTGATTCGAACAGTTTTGTTTATAAACAAATATTGTAGGTTATCTGTCATTCTTTGTAAAGGTGTATTTGCCGTACAATGGTAAAATTATACTGTGTAACAACCTAACCCTGTAGATACTCGAGTCTCAATAGCTAGCCGGCGCAAAAGTTTAAATAAGTTGCCAATAGATAAAATATAGAAGACAACATACTTTTATAATTTTGCAGTAAGGCTTAATTAAACAATTATAATTTGTAATTTGCCCTGAGAGGGGCAATATTCAAATCAAATTAAAACTGTGTTGTGGTCACTGTTTATTTATTTAATTACAAATATAATAACAACTAAAGTATATAATAAGAGGGTGGAGATCAACATAGTATGTGCATTTTAAAAATAGAGTTGAAAGACACTTAGGTCTCACTTCTCGCTTGTGTTTCAAGAAAGATATACGGACACTTCTCAACATTGAACTTTCAATTAGATTTTTTTTATATTTACGCTTTATGGAAGTTGTAGAAACGTTTACCTATTTCGCATTGTGCGCAGGGCCGATTTATTGTGGTAGCGAGAAGGGGCACCTCGGAAGCTGTTGAGCGAAGATGATAGCATTTTTAAATAGTAGTCTGTAAATTATAACTGTACTGTGTACAGTTCATGTACTTTCTGTAATATACGTTCATTTACTTCAACTGTTTTATTATATTTGATAGAAGTATTTTACAATAGATGTGCTAGACGCAAAATAGACGTATATTCCTAAGAATACTACACTAATATAAAATAAACCCCCGTGTTAAATACATTTAACAACCTTCGCTTGCAGGTAAATAACAAAGTAATTGTGCTTTTCGATGCCCCATTTACCATGCACAAAGCAGTTCTATTTAGTTATAACAACCGAACGCTAGTGCATTGTTGCTTGTAGTTTTTGCTTATTGCAAGGCTGCTGAAATATCTTTTTAGGAACGGCACGTCAATGGCAATTCTAAAATTACATTTCTTTGAATATTTAGCAATATAAATGGCTGCATGTTAACTTTTAAGTTAACATAAGTGTTCGGATTCGTCGTTTATAAAATCAGGCAAAACCTATGCATAATTCAGTTCTAGCACAGCATGAAGCGATTATAGACATCATGAAGTGGTAGGTGTTTCCAAGAATGCCTTTTGGTTTTTAATTTAAAATAGTGTTTTATATAATATACTACTCAGCAAACTTAAAACAACAACCAATATTATTATTAAATCGAATAAGTTTCACAGCTACTTTAAAACTCCTATACTTACATGGACCTACAATAGTATATTATTATATGAGCGATTATGACAACCATTATTCACGAAGATGACATTTGCGCCACAAGCCGAAGGCGCGTGGCGCAAGTCATCTGAGTGAATAATGGCCATAATCACGAATATAATACTATATTTTATCTACTCCTATGCAATAGGAGCCTTGTGTTCATATTTCAGAATTATGACATTTGTGACAGCTGTTAACTTCAAAAGTCATTTAATAATAAGAATGAATTTTGTGATTGGCTACAACCTATTGAATAATGAAAATATAATTTTCTGATTGGTTGCCATTTGCAAACTATTGAATAATGAAAATAGAATTTTATGATTGGCTGCAAACCGTGAATTATGAATCATAATTCATGGCCATTGTGCAGTAGGAGTAGATAAATAATTTAATTTATTAAATACAGCGTCTCCTTATTTACTTATTTGTTTTTGGAACAATCTAACGTTTTACACAGTTGAAAATCCCCTTAAAGCGAATGTTTTTAATTTTTACTGCCCTTTAATGGAAATCATCTAATGTGGTCGTTTCAGATAACATAATAGTTATTTGTACAAGTGAATTTTTTCCTTGAGAGGCTCGAGATTTGTAATGGCGGCGATGTCGAGATTACAATCGCGCAGGGTACAAAAAAACTGTTTTTTTCTACGTGCTGCGCACATGTTTTTTTAATAAGTTATCGAAAACTGTCACTTTTTGAAAATATATTGAACATTTTTTAAATTCAGTAGTTTCTGCTCGTTATAGAAATCAATGTAGACACTAATTGTTAGATAAGAAAAAAAATGCGAGTTCGTATGGTTTTGCTAGTGTTTTATTTGTTGCACTTTTCCGCACTTATTGATATACCTAAAGTGCATTTTTTTTCAAGGTCAACTTTCTAGGGGATAAGTTGCATTCCTGCAGGGTCCCTAGTTTTAATAATGTTGGCACATATAATTTTAGTTCTTTTTTCCACTAAAAAAATGAGTGTCATTTTGACAGATATGTCATAATAGTGGGTAAAACGAACAGCATAGTAAAATATTGCAAATTTATTAATTATTAAACTTACAATATTTGAAAATAAACATAATGAACGTTTGCAAAATTAAAGAAATTTGTCAAGGGTTCAAATTAAGAAACTGACATTCAAAATTGGCACATAACCATAATTTTGAAAAAGTTCTACTAATACGAGGTATAAAAATTTCCTAGCGTTTTAATCACATATCTACCAACACTGTAACACTTTGACAGTTATTATAGAAAAAAAAATGTACTTTAAGTATTTACTTAAACAATGGCTACCATATTTTCTTCAAATTTTTCGTGTTTTTGATGGGAGTGGGTTAGTAATATAAATACAATAAAATAAAGCATCAAGATTAAGACACAATTGCTTTAAGGAATTTATAATTAAAACGGTAGGTCAATTTAATACAGTAAAAAAACAT
This sequence comes from Agriotes lineatus, assembly GCA_940337035.1. NCBI lineage: Eukaryota > Metazoa > Arthropoda > Insecta > Coleoptera > Elateridae > Agriotes > Agriotes lineatus. The sequence goes on from CALNHX010000787.1 coordinate 212,942, forward strand.
ACAGAAGTCTATATAAGAAATAAAACAGAATGTATATGTGTATAATACAAACACATTATTTGGTTTCAATGATTATCTAATCAACTTTAGGTTGAAGCTGAAGCTCAAAATGGAAATAGAAAGGTGATTGGACATCGTGATGCTAGAAGTAAAGTTGGAGTCGAATACTTAACCCTTGAAGCTCCTGATGCTGCCTTAAGTTGGGTAGTATAATTTTTTAAAATTAACTATAGGTACTTCACAATTGCTGGTAGTAATAAGATGCAAACGATATCAATGGGAAGATGAAATTTATTACTCTCAATATTCTAATAAAGAAGAATACAATAATAAATTTAATGCATATGTCTAATAAAACATAATTAAATCATGTTGGAAATCTGATATCATAACATTATTGGTACCATTAATGATCTTTAATAGGTTTCAGTTTCTTAATTCAATTTTTTTATTATATGCATCATTCTATTTAGACGTCTTTAGTTGAGCAGGTTGTAATAAATAATCTGCAGTAAATTATCTCTGGAATTCGATTTTTTAAACACTTCGGATGTTTTCAGTGTTTTTAGCTATTACTAGTACTACAATATTTCTGTTTAACTGCATGTACAGCTCTCATTTAATAAAAACTCTACTAAGCTGTTTTTCTTAAACAAAGTTAGTTTCTGCATGTGTAGATCGTTCTGATTCGATTAGATATAATTCGCTAACGTAAAAAGCTTAAAGCAAGGGTGTCGCATATCACCAACGTTGTTTAAAATATATATTACGCACTCAAACAGTATAGAACAAAGCGTAACAACATGGGCATGGAAATAGTCGTGGACACCTGTCTATCCACACTGTAGTTTACTGACGACCAGTAGTTTTGTGCTAACGATAAAGAATGCCTGCAATACATGATAATAATGCTAAGTCCAGTAACTATGTACAAAAAGAAGGCCTTTGCTTGAAGTGGACCGAAATAGGAAATTCATTTTTGGGGTATTGGGGAAGTTCAGGAAAGCTTAACTTAAAGTTGTCGGCCAAGATTTTCTATGTGCTAATTCCACACTCTTAAAAAAGGCGCGTTTGATATTTTAATTATAACTCGGTTACAGTTAACGGAACATAAAAATAAAGGTGGCGCTTTTTTAGATTTTTTTATGCTCTACAATTTATGGTCGATTACTTTTCCAAGTACGAGCGATATTAGTTGAGATATTGAATGCTAATGCAAAGCGTGAATGAGTCGAGGATGTTTTCGTGCTTCTTCGCTTGTGTTTCGTTTCACGTAATATTTAGCGAAAAAGTAGTTCTTATAAAACTTGTAGAGCATGAAAATACCTGCAGTTTGACCTACTATAAATTCAAATGCGACTAAAATTACGAATTGTAGAGCGGACCAAAGTCTTTAAGTCGGAGCATAATTTTGATTTCATATATCGTTCTATTATATAAATGACATAATGAACTTTATCCACTTTGCGTTCGTACTGCGTTATGCGAATGTAATTAAATTGAAGTTTACTGTAAAATGACGTTAAAAGTAGTGTACATAACGCAGGTTGATAATTACATGAATGAAAGCAATTTAAGGAGTATTTGCACATGAATCACATAAACAATGTATAATTGTAAATAAGAAATAACACAGAAGATATCTGAGAGTAATAGTTGGAATGTGTTAGTGGTGAACAAGTGTCAAAGTTGATGACATTTACAAAAATTAAAATCGAATCTAATATTAAGTGATTGCATAGTTGCATTCCTTGAGATCTGTTAATACTCATACGATATACAACATTAAGTGAAGGTAAAACAAATGAAATGTCAGTTACTAGGTAACAAGGTCGAGGCAAAAATAATAACATAAAAATAAACTTTCCAACGTTATAAACTGTATATATCTGGGTTATGGAATAAAATTTATTATTATTATTATTATTAATATTTTTTATGCTGGGACCGGTTTTTCATATGTAACTTAAAAAGCCCAGTAATCAAGTTAAATGGTGTTTAATTAAACAAAGGGTTTTGAAGGTTACATCCAGAGATATAAATTTATACATGAACTATGAGCAGCAAAGGCGATTCCTGATTGGGTGCAAGCGGGGGCCATTGGTGGAGCTCGTATGCGATTCTATGGTGTAGTTGGCAGAAGAAGTGGGCAGAGTACTATATTTGCTGGTTCCTGGATCAGTGGAAGCAACTCTACGAATACGAATACTACACAGAAAAGAGTCGTGCAGCTGAAGGTGGTGCAGTACACCCAACTAGAATCGGAAGGTAATCCCGAGTTTGGAGTTCGTTGCGGTTCTTAGTTTCCAGATCTTCTAGCCTAACAGTACAGTTGGAAGTAACTTTGCCCGCAGAAAGAAGACATATGTGACGTGGCGTTGATGTGCTAAACGAATACACGGACTAAGATGGGCATTTTTAACACATGTCAATTAATAATTACAATAAGACTTACTTGATTAAGCAGATTGTAAGTGGTTGCTTAATTCAATATTAAGTACAAATGAAGTTATTTCAAAGCGTAAATACAGCTTTACTAAAAATAATGTGAGCATATTATTTAAACGAGATCTAATCGCAATTTAATGAAATTATTAAAAGTGTTAAAACCCAACCCTGATTTAAATAAAGATTTAACGATTAAACTAAAGGGCAGAATACTTGGCTATTCAATTTACTCTGTACCAGATATTTATACAAACAGTTTTTGAGTAGCAACAAAAATGAAAATTAATATAAAAAGCTAATTATTTGTCCATTTATAGCAATATATACAGTGTGTCCATTTAGTGCGCCAGTGTTTGATTAAGCTTTCAGTTATTTTCCTATAAAAAGTTTGATTGAGGTTACCTTAATGCGCTTGAAAGACGCTCATTTTAAAATTACTTTGACATATATACAAGATGTCCTAAAAAAGTTGGGCTCAAAAGATTATTCATTTTTTTACTGGGACATCCTGTATCTCTTTATGGCTATTTAAGTCTCTATAAGTTTTCCGTTCAGTTCCAATTATCTTTTAAATTGCTTTGAGCGTTTCCAACTTATAAAGGCTTTTAGTAATTTTTTGTCAATATCAAGCTTTCACTTAAAACGTCAAATTACATCTACTTTTGGATGTTTCTTCCCTGAAAATTGAGGAGGTTGTCACTTAGACTACGAAAATACTAACATTTTATAAAAACGAGATATTTTAGTACAGGGTGTTCAAAATAGCTGTTCAAATTTCAATATCTTCGATCTTGACCCAAATATGTTTTCCCGCTGCTGATCATGTAAGTCAGTGATACAGCCTTAGTAACAAAACGTGTAAGTCGGTGATTATATTTGTTTGCTGCTTTTTCTTGACAACGGAACTTAATATTATTATTAAGTTCTTAGGACAATAAAATTAGCAAAGCAAGATGCAGATTTAGACGTTTTGTTTAGAAACTGCAAGTGTTTATGTGACATGTGACACTCACAGGTAACACGACTCACGAAAACTAATCCTGGTGACAGGTGACAAACCAAACGATTTTTTCAAAAATCTAGGAAAATTTCGATAAACAGCGGGAAAAATCTAATAAGATAACTCGGAATGTATCGCCTATTAACATTTTCGGCAGGCAACAAGCCGCGACTTCGCCTTGGCTTGTACCTGCCTACCTCAAATGTTAATAGGTCCTTACATTCCTTGTTACTTTAATAGCTATATACTTTATTTAAAAGAGTGTTTGAGAAATTAAGCTTTTAATAAAACATTATGATAAATGTGTATTATTTGGCGTATGGTTTCTAATTTAAGAATAATTGTATGAGTAAACCTCTGTCGTTGAGGTTAGAATGTTTGGTAAGAAAAATGAATCCAGCCAAATTTATCTTCTATAAAACATCCAAGGTTTTTAATTACGTAGGTACGTTTCGTTTGCATAGCAAACTTTTTCAGATTTGTCATGATATAATCATATTACTAAAATCACATTAGTAAACGGCAGAATTTATCCTGGAAGTGAGGGAAAGAGGTTAGGAAACTTATTAAGTATGTGGTTTTTTAATAACAAAATCTTACCTTGGAAATGTTAACAATGACATTAAACAAACATTAAAATTAACTTGTTTACAGAAAGAAATTAACACTCCCTAAAGTTTGGTTTAAATAGCACATATTATGCAAATCAAATTATTTATGCCTGGTCACGACAATTAACAAATTTGACGTGAGTTGTCAAAAAAGAAAGATCCCGTTGGTTCAAAGTGTTTAATTACGATGCTACATTTCTAATTATAATTACAGTCTTCATTTATCTGATTGCAATTACTACTCTGCCACTCTAACCGCCCTGGCTAGTGGTTAGAGTGGCAGAGTAGTAATCACAGCGATCAGCGGTCTAGGGTTCAAACCCCGGGGGAGGCACAAATTTACGTTGAAAAACGTACAATATCAGTCCTTCTCAGGACTAACCAGGAACACCTGAAGACGGGAGTAGATCAAAACTCCCGAAACGTTGTGTGATTTACACCCTAGACAGTGGAAAAATTCCGAAAAACATCAAAAAAGAGGGTGTAACTACCGTGATCACCCTACATCCGGTACATATTTTAAAATAATACAATTGAATCACGGTCATTCAATATAGTATTAAATGCAGTAGTAAACATTTGCATTGATAATTGTCTTTATTGTTGATAAAAGATACTTTATAATGTTGGTCTTTATCTTACGTAGTGGGAACAGCAATTTTTAAATTAGTTCAAACGTGCCATAGAAAATCATTCGACTACTTTTTGGAGATAAAATTTATTCAAACTGGCACATTTACGCCCACATTCTGTGTTTGCTGGCCACAGCTACTTTTTAAGAGGGCGTTAAAACTAGTGATGGGCATAACCGGACAATTTTCATAACCGAATTATTTGCATTCGAATGATATTAATAACCGAATGATTATTTGAATAATCATTCGAATAAATTTTGGCTCTCGATTCGTCTCGATTTCGCCGGTTGGCGGTTCACCGTCATCTGCATCGACATCGTAACTTGCAGATAGCAGAGGAACCAAAACATAATATGTACGGTCGGCGCCTTAGAAATCGGGACACGTAATATGTTCTTCTAGTCTTTGGAGTATTCTTGCTCCGGTTACTTCATTAATGTTGTAATATTCCACCCTTCTCGTAAGGGTATATTAAATTTAGCCGCGGGATAACTCACTGTCGAAGAGGGTTCGGTACACTCGAGTATAAATAAATACAGCAACAACGATATGTTAGTAATAAATCAATATAATGTATTTAACTGTGTTACAAAATATGAACTGAACTGTATATCATAAAATAGGAAAGTTACAAATACTATCGATTTCACGTTGAAATTCTGCTGGCGGTGTAGGCAGCCCACAAGGCGCCTCTGCGGAGGAGGTCACGAGCTTTGGAGGTGTCCTTCCTCGGGCGGGCAGCGAGTGTTCCCTTCCGCGCCGATTTGCGAAAATTCTCCGCTCGAAGCCAATCGATGTCGAAAATCCCAAAAGTTTTGTTTGCAGACGCTGTCCTTCTGCGGATTTTACGAATTAAAATACATGGCGAGCTTTACCTGGAGAAATGTTTGTTCGTTTAGTGTTTAATGTGCGATGCCTCCCTGGAAGTTAGTGTTCCCTCCGGACGGCCTCAGCAGGCAAACCGGTAGCTCGAAATTTCCAGGTGCGTAAATAGTTTTTCGCCTCTCGCAGGTAGAACGGAGCGCCTTATCGGAAGGTCCGACTGGCGAGATAGTGCGCTATCGGCTCCAGGTCGTTGCTTCGACTTTATTTACGTTTGATATGGCTTTTGGACGGGGAACGGTGCCTTCGGGCCTCGCAGATTAGGCGGTGGCTTCCGGCAAAGTCATACGCTGTGAATCACACAAAATTAGTCTTCGCGGAAATCGGACAATTTGTTGGCCGTTTGTGCACTGCGAATAAACAGGATTTCGCAGTCGATGAGGGCACGGGAACGTACGGGTAAGGAGATTATAAAATATTCCAAGATCTCAACAACGTGTGCTGGATCTTGTAATATTTCGGATTCAAACGCTACACTACTAACCAGAATTTACCGACATGATAGAATAGCGTTCAGTACAGGTTATTTATAACGGGTGTGAACTATCTTAATCTTGCAAACAGTTCATAACGACAAAATGGCGGTAGGAAATGCAGCCAGATCAGATAGCGGATCAGGTCAGGTATCTTCTTATCGGATGAAGATCGGTCAGAGACGCGGCAGTCGGGCGGTCTTCGTATTTATAGTATCGGGGTCCCTTATCTGCTGCTTCCGGTGGCGATTAGAGTAGGAGGGGAGATTCGCTTGCGCGCCGCCTTATCGCAACTTGCGGCATCGGATGTCGATCGGCTTATCATCGGTTGCATCCGAAACGTTTAAAAAGCGCGCTGAATTTAATTCAAATGCTTTTTGAGCATCCCTAAGAATTAATCTCAGGGCGAAACGTTACAATGTGAGATGGCATTTAATAATTGACAAACAATAAACAATCTGACGTAACAATTAAAACCATAATAACTGTAAAAACCCAGTTTATACACTTAAAAAATGCATGCAAAATATATCATAATAGTGTGTAGTGCCCGATTTCTAAGGCGCCGACCGCACATTATGTTGTATGTATTGGAAATTAAAAGGTATTTATTAAGAAGTGTAGAAAGAAAGAAATATGCGGGACTGTTTGCTAATCGCAATAAAAACAAACAGTGGTAAAACGTTTATCTTTATCGATCGGGCGGGTTAAAGGCGCCGCTTCTTGTTTTGAACCTTTGGAAATGTAAGCAAATAAAAAATTGTTTTATAGCTTGATGCGTTTGCAGTTTTTAGGCGTTCAGGTTTCAGGTCCCCAGAATTTAATAATTTGATATTTTTTATGATAGGAGGTAGGTACGCGATAACCAAATGGTGTTTTCAGTACAACCTGATTTGTTTATGAGTTATGACGTATTTATATTTACAGAATTTTGAGCACTGCGTAGGTCGTTGAGATATGGTACGTAGTACCTTTGAATAGAGGTTTTATATTCAAAGCGTAGCACGTATCAGCATGAGGTTATTTTTCATTCGAATACTTGGAACGAAAACCGAGTTACATAGGTTATTTTACTAACCGGATAACCGGTTATTTTTCATTCGAATAAGCCCATCACTAGTTAAAACCTTCAAACATACGCTAAGAAATTACTGTATGTCTAATTTCGAAATTAGAATATTTGCCTGACATCCCATTAGTTTCGATGTAGAAAATAACTTTATTGAAAGAAATGGTTCATTGAGCATACGTTAGTTGGTACTATTGTTTAGTGTTTGGTACCATAGTTTTACTATTTGTTGCTGCGGCTAGTTTGTTAGTTATATGGAATTGATATTACAAAATTATATCTCATGTAAGCAGAAGTATTAGATACAATTACAGGACATTTGCTGTTCGGATTTACATGAACATAACCAATCAATTCCATATTGTATTTTGTTTACAGATATTGTGTTTAATAAACCAGAACTCTCCTCTTTTGTTACAACAATGGACGTGAAGCAGGAACTAGTTGATAATAACTTACGTACTGGAATGACCAGCATCGAAAAAATGTTTGGTAACGTGACTGACAACGTATTGAATATTAAACAAGAGGAAGTTCTGATCAAGGATGAATTGCTTATCGCAAGTGAAGTAGATGAAAACATTTTCGACCAACATTTTGTTTGCAGGGTCTGTGAATTTAGAGCTACCAGAAAAAAATGCTTAGTTAGGCATATGAAGACGCACACAGTAGAAAAACTGTATTCTTGTTCCATTTGTGAATATAAAGCAGCACAAAAGACTTACTTAGTTCAGCATATGAAGACACACACTGGAGAAAAACCGTATATATGTTCCATTTGTGAATATAAAGCAGCGCAGAAAAGTAACTTAGTTCAGCATATGAAGACACACACTGGAGAAAAACCGTATTTATGTTTCATTTGTGAATATAAAGCAGCACAGAAGACTCACTTAGTTGGTCATATGAAAACACACACGGGGGACAAACCTTACATATGTTCTGTTTGTGAATATAAAGCAGCAGAGAAGACTCACTTAGTTCAGCATATGAAGACACACACTGGAGAAAAACCGTATTTATGTTTCATTTGTGAATATAAAGCAGCACAGAAGACTCACTTAGTTGGTCATATGAAAACACACACGGGAGAGAAACCTTATTTATGTTCCATTTGTGAATATAAAGCAGCACAAAAGACTCACTTAGCTGAGCATATGAAGACACACACTGGAGAGAAATTGTATTCATGTTCCATTTGTGAATATAATGCAGCACACAAAAGTAACTTAGTTCAGCATATGAAAATACACACTGGAGAAAAACCGTATTTATGTTCTATTTGTGAATATAGAGCAGCACAGAAGAGTAACTTAGCTCAGCATATGAAAACACATACGGTAGAAAAACCTTATTTATGTTCCATTTGTGAATATAAAGCAGCACGCAAAAGCAACTTAGTTCGGCATATGAAGACCCATATGGGGGAGAAACATTCATCTACGTAATATGACGTAAAGCGACAAGAAAATATACCTTAATAGGGGATATGCCTACAGATCTAGGTGTTAACTTATAAGAAAAGAGCAGTTTAAACAAAATTAAATCAATTACATCAAATCTGGTGTCCAACAGGATTAATAATATTGGAAAAGTGAGTATAGGACAATATAAAAGCTGTAAAGGAAACCATTAAACTGAATTATGTGTTTAGAATGGAGTAAGTTTTAAAATGAAAAAATAGCGTTTTAGAAGTTGTATGTAGTTTGCTGAATTTTTCTGAATTTTAAATTGCTTAAAATCACTAAACGGGATTGCTTAACAGTTTATTGAATAAAAGCAACTAGAAAACCGGAAATGATTGTAAATATAAATATTAAAGTTACTTTAGTGTTGATTTTTGTCTTTTCATGAACACAGGTTGACAATGAGCTCAATTTGTTTAGAGTATTTAAAATGTCAATGTTGGGTGAAGTGATCAAAAAATAAATAAGGAAAACAAGCAGAGATAAACAGAGCATTTCCACAACAGTCACAATAAGATAATTGTACCGCAGCAGACCAGCACGTTAAAATATTGATTGAAAATTGATCACGTGGGATGTTGGAAGGAACCTGGATAACTGCATCTTAGAAACCACTGTATAAAGCTTATCTGTGTTTACCTTTTTACATGTAAAGAACGACTATTCCAATTTGTATTTAAGTTTTATTTTTGCAATGAATTGGATAATGAAATTGGTCAATTCGTGCCACCTGTATTTACACATTTCATACATTTTCTTATATATACTATTACAAAAAAGATTAGCCGCATGTTTCATTATACCTTAGCCAAGTAAGTGCGTAGTATAAGCAGAAACTCTGTATCAGCGGCCACGTATTATAAGGGTCAGGATGCAGAATCACCAGTGGAACGTGCGGGAATTTGCGTATCCAGCATTATAGTTCCAAGAGCAGCGAGAAGCCGAATTGCAACAACGCCGTGGGCCGCGGGAGGATTCATTCGCGCTCAAGCGAGTAAAAGGTGCGAGTCGTAAGTACAAGCATGCTGCTTGTACTTACGAATTATCAGAAGTGCAGAGCGGGCTAATAACAGCCCTAAAAAGTGCTCAGTATAGTGTGTTGTGGCCTGCATTATTCGGCGCCGGCTTATTGTGCATCCGAAGTGGACACCAGCATCCGAGAGCAGCGAGATCCTGTGGCATTAGCAGCAGCTATCGTTGCGACTCCATAGAAGCAACACCTTTTTTGCGATACCGCTAGAGCATTTGAGGGGCCCCAAAAGCCAGGTTGCTAGCTATAATCACCGTACAAGATGAAATTTTATTGCGACGACTGGAGCCATCGACATCGTGTTTGAGAGCACGGGAAATCCCCGGCGGACAGAGCCTTGCGGTTACGTCATCAGAACGTGTCCACGCTATTTTGTAATTCCGGGATTCTGTTACGAATTCGTTTCAAGAATAGACAACTTCGCGTTAAGTTTATTGGTGCGCGTCCTTTAACTTTGCGTTGATAGCTGAACTTTAAGGACCTATTTAAGGCATTTTCATATATGTAGCGCGCAACCGTTTTATTGCGTATTTGTTTATATGTATTTTCTTGTGTTTGTGTTTTTTTACAGATTATATGTTTTTCATGTAAGCTGTTGGGTTTTATTACTGGTGGTGTTTGCATGTGTAAGTGCAAAATTCCAGGTGACAACGAGCTACCCCAAACAATATTAGCTCGCCTTAGCTGCACTGACGATAATAATAGAGTCTCATACCTCACCGAAAGAAAATCATTTTTAACCTGACTTGTTCAGCTGCTGTACTACGTGTTAATCTTCGTTGCTTTTGATTGTTTAAGTAGAAAATCGTATTTTTTTAAAGTAACTAATAGTATTGATTTTTGCATAGTCGTCTTTTTTGCTTTTGGTTGTTTAAGTAGAAAATCGTATTTTTTTAAAGTAACTAATAGTATTGAAAGTTTCACTTTTTTTAACGCAGAAATGGTGAAAAAAGGTACACTTTTTTAACTATTTTATTGAAACGGCAATTTGATAGTTGTCAATTAGGAAACCCTTTTTCAATAAATTTCGACCAAGTGCTCACTATGCAAAAAAACTACGTGTCCAACACGTTCTGAAAGTCATTTTTTTTTCATTCATTTGCTTGATTAACTCGGGCTAACCCTCGTTATCAAACTGCAAATTCATGAAAAAACGTATGACTTTCAAAACTAGTTTTATAAATTACTATTAACGAACATATAATAGCAATTATATGCGAGTCAAATTCAGTATTTTATCTATGACCATTTTTTCCCTTTTTTTCTTCTTTTTACAATAAAGAAAGTATTGGATTCCCTCAAATATTCGAAATTGAGTTTTTAACAGATGTCCACGTTTGAGAGTACCCTGAACTCAAAAAACATGTTTTTATTCGTTGGTCAGTCTGTGTGTCAGTCTGTCTGTGAACAGAATATCTCAAGAACGAAAAGAGGTATGACGTTGAAACGTCATATATAAGTTTTGTGTACTATCTAGATGCGACAGTAAACTTTTGAAAACATTGCATAACCGGAAGTATTGTGTTTACTCTTGTGATTTTTCAGTTTCTTTCGATTTTTTCAAAAACGGCTCTAACGATTTTTTAAAACTTTACATTTTTAATGTGCATTGATGGGAAATAGGTGATTTTCCTGTTGAATACCTTTAAAATGGGCTTCTTGTGTTGTTTTCTTTTTTTATTAACTCCTATTTTTAATAGAATACCCGGTATATTACTACATTTTTGAATTCGGTTTAAAATTTTAGAAAAAATTTGACTCTTCAACTAACGCTCTATTTTATACGGTTTCTGTAGAATTTGTAATTTGTGAAAGTTTTGACAATTGCTTAAAAATTTAAAAACAAATGTTTGCTTAATTATAAGATCACTATAAAAGGAAGTTGTGTGCGTGTATCACACCAAACTTTTTTATATAAATATCTATTACCATTACCACACTCAATGCGGTAATGAACTCTTAAAGATACTAAAATTAATTTGGTTAATAATCTATATCAACACCGAAGAAGATAAATCATTTAAACCAATCGCTAAGAAATACGGTATATGTCATCATTGGCGTAACTAGGAATTTTGGCTGGGGAGTGCTAGCTCCCCCCCCCCCTCCCTCAACTAATCATCGCCAATGTCTGTGTATATCTACGAAAACATAAATTTGCATACATTACCGCTTCGCATAAATGATTTGTTTGTTTTTTATGCCGTTATAATATTAAAAACTATTTTTTTACTAAACATCTCTTGGTTTGCATTTAAACGTTTTTGAATCAATTTTCAATTTTTTCTCAGTGCGTTTGAATATTTTCTTGAACATATCAATATCCTCTTCATTGGTATTGCGATTTCCCTTTATCATAATGTTTTGGGCTTGCAACTGAGGGAATTCAAGCAGTCAGAGTCATTTACACTCGCCATCATCAGATAATTCTCTTTGCTACAGTGGCGTTACTGTAACATTGACCTCCCCCCTCTTCAAGCAAGATAAATTTGTGCTCTCTCTCCCAAATTACAAAGTGTACCACACAAGTATAATTTGCAAACAAAGTTATGATAAATAAAACCATATTTTTAATAACGAAATACTTATACATTGCACAAAAACTAGTTGGTAAATGCAATATTAAGTTATATTAAAATAAGAAAATATACGGAACTGTAGCAGTACACCAGGGACATTCAAATACCTGCAAACTGTGGTGCAAGTGTTCTTAAATTTTATTTCTATAATTTGTACGTCCTAAAAATGATTATTTCTTGATTATATTTTTACAAATTCATTTATTGCTTTATGTACGTGTATGTCTATATTGTTTGCTGCATCATTTCTATAGCCGAAATCTTTCTGGAGAGATGCGATTTCTGGGATATTTAAAAAAATATATTTTCAATTTTTCATGGGCCTCCTGTATTTATGTGTTCATTTCTTGGCTACCTCTGGCGTTTAATTGTAATATTTAAAAAATAGTACGTTTAGTATCACTGATCTTGCGATTGTAATTTGGTAAGTTGTGAGTTGTTTTTTTTTTAAATTATTCTAATTAATGATTCAGGAGGCCCTGAGTGGCAGCTAACGCTCCATTCCCCATAATGCATGGCGTTATGGCATGCGATTTTGATTTCGTACTTTGAATTTCAATTTCATCTAAAAATTTAATTACATAATTTTAAATTTAAATTCTTAAAAACATGGGAGAACAAAATATACAGTTTTCGTTGTTAAACATGATACTTCTTAAATATTTCTTATAACTGTGAGGCGACCCCAAATTTGATCTTCAATATTCCATACCTTGATGTATTTATAGTATAGTTAAAGCTACTTTTAAAGCAGTAATTTTGAGAATGACACCACTTCAAAATTCACAAACACATTCACTTCATTAATTTTATGAATACTAATATCGTAGATGACCCAAGCAAACCTTTTCATCTGTATTGTTATGATACACACAGGGGGGTTAAAAACAGTTTTTGAGAGGATTAACGGAATACAATGATTGAAAATAACCAAGATCTATTTAGATTTGAACTGGGAATGTGAATAAGTATTATGCATTTTAAAAAGTAAAAGGGGGATTTGAAATGGCGTAGGATATGGCTATTTGAAAGGCAGATGGGTTCAAAAGTGGTAATATTTTAAAGATTAAAGTTTGAAATGAATGACAAATACGTAATTATAATAGATTAGAAATGAGTAGGTGTAAATCAAATTAATATAAGATAGAGTGTAGAAAGTAAAAATATGTGATCGATAAGGACTTTGTTTCCATTATTAGAAATAGCAAACTGTGAAAAATGTAACGAAAATAATTTGGAGATTAAAATATTAAAAATAAACCTTATTTTATTAATAAAACTGTTTGGATGATAAAAGGTCAATCATAAAATTTGCGTGGTGAAGTATATAAAAAAATTTAAACCTATAAGAAGAATAAAAGATATAAAACTAAGGATGAGTACAAGTATGTGGTTAAAACTAATAGCAAGCAGAATTGATCAACAAATATGAATAACTGGAGAAGACTATAAAGTCAAGTTTATTGGAAAATTACATTTAACATCAGACATTAGTTGAATTGGATTACGTCAAGCTGTTCAGTGATAAGAGAGAGTTCTAGAGGAGGACCATCAGTTAAGAGGGCACGTTCCAGGAAGTTGGCAGATGCAGTAAAGGAAGTAGGTGTCTGCAGATTTGGTCTGTTGGCTGCATGCTGTGGGAAGGTTTGAGTTGCTGATTCTGGACAGTTGAAGACGTCTTGTCTGTAAGAGGGGCTTTTTCATTGCGGGAAGGTGCGTGAGAGGTTGGATCAGTAGGCAGAAAGGAGCAGGTTGGTTTGCATCCTGAACGTTGTGGAGACCAATTGAAAGGTAATTACTAGAAAACGGCAATAAAAGACTATAAGAGTGAATTAGTTATCAAAGGATTACTTACTGTGTTTATAATATTGTTGTGTAGTAGTGAATGGAACTGGTATTTGTCATTTGAATTTCAAATTTGTTTTGACATTTGGTTGACATAAACTATTTTGACTTATGGGAATGATATTAAATAAATTAGAACATAAATTTTCAGAACTAAGCAATCTAGATACAGGAATCGACCCCTGATTTTCAGGAGCTATCTCGAATAAGAATGATTGATATTCATAACATAAATAGGACAATTTAAATTTGACAACAATAAAAATATAATTTAAAGACATAGTATTATAACTATACCTGAAGGTACATAGCAGTATATTTGCGCCTCAATGCTTTTAACAGTACACATTGTAAATTTAAAAAACTTCTTTCGATTAGGGCCCCCATATCTGTAACTTGTCCCCCCTTCACCTCACTGCAAGATCTTGCAGGTCTACAGTTATGGCACTGTTTTTTGCTACATAAAGCACTATGAAACATAAAAATCTGGATCGTACTCTTCAACGTGATAAACGGAACTCTTTAGGTAAAGCAAATGTCCAAATAGCAAATCACTGTACGTCTGAACTAAATGTGTCTAGGTAGCGGTATGTGCCCAGGGAGTCGTTAGCGATACACTGAAGTTTCCCGCTCGTTCTTTTTTCCGCATATAAAATAATTGCAATTGTCTTTTTCTAGGCACATAAGTTAACCTTTTATTTATAGAAACTAAAGGGACACTAAAAAACATAACATTCAAACGAAAAAAATCTTTTCAGAAGATTAGAAAAACTGTATTTTTACACGAATTGTGTTTTATTTTGATAGTATTTTTTAATTAGAACCGTCGATCTAACATTTGGTATTTATACTATAATGTTTTTTTGAAGTCAAAACAACAAAATCAGAAAATGTAAGAATGTATGTCGGCCGTGAACGACCCGCTAGGTTTAAATGGGTTAATACAAAAACAGACATTTAAATTAATTTAACTTCTATTTTTCTGGGGTGAGCTAGATGGTACTATGGGGAGGGCCTGGCCCCCCTGTCCCCCACTCTAGTTATGCTTATGCATGTCATGACATTTGGAGTAGTTCTTTGAGACCTCGTTAGTTCTAATCAAACTTTAATTTAAGAAATGCCAGCGTGAGTTTAGTAGCATTTTTCTGATTTGTTGCTGCAGCAATTGAGTTACTTAGTTGGAATTCATATTACAAAGTTATATCCCATGTAAGCAGAAATATTAGATACAATTACAAGACATTTGCTGTTCGTTATTACGTAAATCTACGTAATCTAACCTAACCGAATCGCATATTGTGTTACATACATAATTTTAATGATCACACCCAAAATGGGAGTGTCTATTTTGATTTCGACCAATAAAAATGGTTGTTAGTTTTGGCTGCTATGGTTATTACTGCCGAAAAGTAAAGGTACTAGTATATAAAAGTAGTCGTTTTCGGCCGCTGAACACTGCCGGAATTGGTAAGTTTTCGATGTAGTATAACAAAAAATATTTTAATAAAAATATACTCAAAAACATTTTCCACTTCTTATTTTATGTTTACTGACAACATTTCTTATGTTTTGATATGCTCCTTCGATCGCTCTTTCAACCAAATTTATATCTATCTTTACATTTCTTGCAAAAAAATCTTGTATTGCTTATATTCTCTAATTACGTCTAGTAAAACACTGATATTATTATATTAAATCAGGCTAACGAGCAGCACTTAATTAAGATATACGGTTAGTTCGTTATAGATATCAAAAGTGTATTATATAAAAAACTGAGTTAAAAAATCTTTTGTTAGATTGTTTAATAACGATCTGGTATTAATAGCTGTTATTGAGACATGGTGCTTTATTTGGAATAATGTTTAATTATTAAGTTTTTTAAGGGTAAACACGAAGTCCGTGACGACATGGCAAGGATCCTAAACGAGAGACCGGAACTTCATGATGCAAAATAAGCCTATACTGAGATCCCCACGAAATAGTCCGCCAAACGGCGTGAATCGAAGTTGGCCACTTTGCGATAACCGGGAATCCAAGGCGTACAGCGTCATCCAGAGACACTTAACAAAGACCCCAAGAATGACCATCAACAACTAACACGTGTAGTTTAAACACAGAACACAGACTTCAAATATCAGAGCATGCAAACATGCGGTACGCGCACACACAAATAACAACCGTTAATTACAACATAAACAAACGCGGCACCCCCAGCGGGGCCGGAAGGCCCCTCGCCGGGGTAAATGGCCAGCTTCAAAACACTTGTTGCTTATCTACCAGCCACACTCAGAATCCCCTGCTAGCAGCCCAAAGCTTACACACATGTTATCAATGTCTAGTCTGCGCCAGACAGGACGGGGCAAACACGTTCTCTCTCTCTCTCTCTCTCTCTCTCTCATTGTTACACACACGACTCTTTCTATAGTGAAATAATTCCTGATTTAAAAGTAAGCGTTGCTACAAAATTATGCCGCTTCGAAACAACGGCTGAAACACGTGTTCGTCTGTCTCGCTTGCACTCACCCCAATCGATCCCTTCTAGCGCTGTAAAACGGAATATGTGCCACCTAAGCTACCAAAAACAGGCACATTGTTAGCAATGCTTCCCTACAGGCGGGATTTTAAATTCGGAATCGAGAAAGTAACCCAAATTAGATCTAGGATAATACAAATGAAAATTTTCTTCACATAATTTCAAATTTCAGTTCACTTTCAATCAAAAATGACATAGTGGCTGGACTGGTATGGATTGTGGTAGTTAAATATAAACGTAGAGAAAACAAAATACTTGCGCATAGCAAAAGAGGGTACGGACGTAGAATTAGAAAATTAAAAAAAAATCGTGTAAACCATACAAACACTTAGGACTAAAATTGAACCTACAAGGAGTCCAAACCAATCATCCCGGACTCAGACTTTTCAGATTTTGAGTAGTCGAATAATTTTTTTTCTGCATACTTAGGTCTATGTATTGTTGTGATACACTGTATGGGAATTTTGGATAAATTTAGAATCTATAAAAGAAATTTGGATTATCAATAAAATCTATTTTGACCAATTCAAAAGGTAGATGATGTTTGAAATAAATTTATTAAATAAATCTAATTTAGAATAAATTATTAAGGAAATGAAAACTATTGAACGTTTTACAGTAGTATCAATCATGACAGATGCAGATTCTAAAAAAATATATAATTTAAAGTAGATAAGAGTCAAATGATATTATAATATAGAAGGCATTAAGAATTAAATATCGTAGTTAGGAAAATGTGTTCTGATTATTAAAAAAACAACTTGTAAAACATGTAATTTTGAAAATTTTTGACTAATTAAAAGTATAGAAATGTACCCTGTTTTGAATATATTTGAGTTGGAAAAGTTATAAAATAGAGATACAAGAAGAATAATTAAGTAAGAATAATTATAGATTTGGATGGAAATAGTTTTATTTAGAATAATACAAGTACCAAGGAAATACATTAGTTTGAGTATTGCTGATTGCTGAATTCGCGGAGGCATTCTGGAGACGAGAGGATCCATTCAGGGAAGATAGTGGAGTCAGGACAACATCTGAGATATTCTGTTGGTTACTGACGGCAGAGGTCGGTGAATCTTGGAGCTACAGAAGAGGTGTTACAGTTGGACTTCATCTGTGACAGCTAGTGAGTGCCAGAGAGTGTTTGAAGGAAGGTGATTCTGGAAGATAGCAGGTACATGAGCAGAGTAGGACGTGGTCTGTCCAGGTAGTTGCCGGGAGTTGGAGTGTTGATAGTTGTTGGCCAGTGGAAGTTTGCTGGCGGTATTCGTGAGCAAAGCATTGAGTAGGACTAGAAAGAGGTACAGCTGCATACTTCGGGGAATTGCTGTCTTGGAGGTGATATAAGAGTTGTACAAGGTGGGTAGTAATCTTGCTCTATCAACGCTAAAGAAAATAAAAAACAATTTTAAAAAATGCAATTAATTATAAACAATTACTTACTGTGTCATATAAAGTTAAGAGTAGAAAAATAGAATTGAGCATTTGTCATATTTGATATGAGATTGGTTTTTTGACGTTTGAATTGACATAAGAGGTGACAATTCATTTCAATACACAATTGAGAAATATTTGTAAATCAAATTTACATAACTAAATGACTAGATATTCGAATCCAAAGCCCTGAAAGAGTGTTATCATTTTATAATTTGGAACTTTTGAAAATCTAAAACGGTATAGTTCAATTCAAAATAGAGTAGCTAGTGCATATTTAAATAAGCGTCGTAACATAGAGCCTTAACAGTAGCCATATTTTTATTTTTATAATAAAATATTTAGTTCATTTAACATTTACTTTATATTAATTTAATGTTTTTATTTATGGCAATTATTTAAAATGTTTAATAAATCTGAAACATATATTCCGTATTTTATTAATTTTAAAATAGTTTGTTTTTTAATTTGCATCCATAGTTTCAATCTCATCCATTTCCGAAATCTCACGATTTCTTACGATTTTTTCCGACGAAGCTAACGAATCCTTCTTGACACGATCTGGCACCCCTGATCAGTGCTGCCAATCTGCGGGTAATTACCCGAAATAAGGGTATTTCAGTCATTTGCGGGTAATTACGGGGGTATTGAATATTACGGGTAATTTCGGGTATTAAGAAGCTGGAGCTACCCTTTGCTTTATTTCTTCAAGAATTCAAACGTAAATACGTATCAATAGCTTTCTAGCCCATTTTATTCTAAAATGAATTCATTGAAAAAAATGAATAATTTTAAGCCCTTAGTGATTTTTTGTTTAACCCCCTTTAATTCCGTTTAAGGGTGAAATTTAAAAAAACGTCCAATCGCTTTCTAAAGATCTTAAGACACCTATGTGCCAAAAACGAATGTTCTAACTCAATAAACACAGCAGTTACAAAGAGTTCAATAATTCACCCCCGTTGCACCTTTAAGGGTGATTCGGGAAAAATGCTCAATTGCGTTTCTAGATATTTGTATGGGCTACCTTTCTAAGTAGAGTGACCATTTTTCAATTTATACCGGTGATTATAAAAGCTCTTCCATCAATTTGTCTTTGAAATATTTTTTGTATGAATAATATGTTGTAAGTCTATGTTAAATTCGAGGTTAGCAGGTTAGGTTTTGCGTCAGTCTGTGTCAAATCTGACGGAAAATCTAACCTGATAACCTCTTGAATTCTTTGAATGGCGACACCATGACCTCCATTTTAATAAGCAAAGAAGGGGTGAATGATGCTGGAGGTTGTGTTGAATTTAAACCCACTCCCGAAATAATTAAGAGTAATATATGGAAAGGAAAACAATCTATTGATAACAATGAAAATTTGAATTAAAGCGTTACCTACATGTGGGTACTTATAAGAGTATGTATTTTTGTTAATGATTCTGTAATCATATTTTTACTTCCTTTTACGTTAAAGGAAGTATTGGATTCACCCCAAAAATTCAAAATTGAGTTTTCAACAGATGTTCGCGTTTTAGAGTCCCCTGAATAAAAAAAAACACGTTTTTGTTCATTGGTCTGTCTGTCTGTGTGGCAGTCAGTGTGTCTGCCTGTGTGTCTGTGAACAGAATAGCTCAAAACCGGAGAGGTATGACATTGAAAATATATAAGTTTTGTCTACTATCTAGATGCGACAGCAAGCTTTTGAAAAAAACGCATAACCGAAAATATGGTGTTTACTCTTGTGATTTTTCAGTTTTTTTCGATTTTTTCAAAAACGGCTTTAACGATCTTTTCAAACTTTACATTTTTAATGTGTATTGATGTGAGATAGTTGATTTTTCAGTTGAATGCCTCTAAAATTTATATTATTTAGTACGGTTTCTGAAGAAATTGCAATTTTTGAACATTTTCGACAAATGCTTAAAAATTAACAATCAATTTTTTGGCTAATTATAAGATCAATGTAAAAGGAAGTTGTGTGCGTAAATCACACCAGAGTTCTTTTTTACTTCAAAGGATTTATGTTGTATTTTTAATAAATAAACAGAAAAATAATTAAAACCTGAGTTTTATTAAGGTATGAAGTATTAAAATAATAAATTTTAAAATTAAAATTATTTGAATTCGCGGGCTTTCTGCTGTTTTGCACTTGCGGGTAAAATCGGGTATTTTCGGCAACTGTTGTGGGTATTCGGTAATTTTACGAACGGTAGCGCTGCCCCTGATTACTCCATTTTATACTATTTGTTGCTGCGGCAAGTGTTTGTTAGTTATTTGGAATCCGTATTACAGAGTATTACCGCCCATGTAAGCAGTAGTATTAGATACAGTTACAGGACATTTGCTGTTCATATTTACATGAACATAACCAATCTAATCAAACCTAATTCCATCTTTTGTTTTGTTTACAGAAATTGTGTTTAATAAATCAGAACTTTCCTCTTTCGTTACAAAAATGGACGTATAGCAGGAACTAGTTGATAATAACTTACCTACCGGAATGATGAGCATTGGAGATATGTTTACTAACGCGACTGACAAGGTATTGAATATTAAACAATAGGAAGTTCTGATCAAGGATGAATTGCATATTGCAAGTGTAGCGGATGAAAAGCTTTTAGACCAACATTTTGTTTTGCAGAGTTTGTGAATTTAGAGCTACCAGAAAAAGCGACTTAGTTAGACATATGAAGACGCACGCAGGAGGAAAACTGTATTCTTGCTCCATTTGTGAATATAAAGCAGCGCGCAAAAGCAGCTTAATTATTCATTTGAAAACGCATACAGGAGAAAAGCCTTATTTATGCTCTACTTGTCAATATAAAGCAACACACAAAAGTCACTTTGTTGATCATATGAAAACACATACTGGAGAAAAACCTTATTTTTGTTCCATTTGTGAATATAAAGCAGTACAGAAGAGTAACTTAGTTCAGCATATGAAGATACACACCGGAGGGAGGCACGCAGAAGAAAAACTGTTGTTCCATTTATGAATATAGAACAGCACATAAAAGTAACTTAATTCGGCATATGAAAACGAACACAGAAGAAAAACTGTATTCATATAACATTTGTGAATATAGAACAGCACTTCAAAGTACCTAATCATATGAAGATGCATACAGGAGAAAAACCGTATTCATGTTTCATTTGTGAGTATAAAGCAGCACGAAAAAGTGACTTGGTTAAGCATGTGAAGATGCATACTGCAGAAAAACATTATTCATGTTCCATTTGTAAACATAAAACAGCACATAAAAGTAGCTTACGTAGTCATATGAAAACTCACACTGCAGAAAAGCCTTATTTATGCTCTATTTGTCAATATAAAGCACCACACAAAAGTCACTTTGTTAATCATATGAAAACACATACTGGAGAAAAACCTTATTTTTGTTCCATTTGTGAATATAAAGCAGTACAGAAAAGTAACTTAGTTCAGCACATGAAGATACACACTGGAGGGAGGCACGCAGGAGATAAACTGTATTCTTGTTCCATTTGTGGATATAAAGCAGCGCGCAAGAGTGGCTTAGTTAGGCATATGAAAACGCACACAGGAGAAAAACTGAATTTATGTTCCATTTGTGAATATAGAACAGCACATAAAAGTAACTTAATTCGGCATATGAAAACGCACACAGGAGAAAAACTGTATTCATGTAACATTTGTGAATATAGAACAGCACATAAAAGTGCCTTAGTTAGTCATATGAAGATGCATACAGGAGAAAAACCGTATTCATGTTCCATTTGTGAGTATAAAGCAGCACGAAAAAGTTACTTGGTTGAGCATATGAAGATGCATACTGCAGAAAAACCTTTTTCATGTTCCATTTGTAAACATAAAACAGCACACAAAAGTAGCTTACATAGTCATATGAAAAGTCACACTGCAGAAAAGCCTTATTTATGCTCTATTTGTCAATATAAAGCTGCACGCAAAAGTCACTTAGTTGATCATATGAAAACACATACGGGAGAAAAACCTTATTTATGTTCCGTTTGTGAATTTAAAGCAGCACGGAAATATAGTTTACTTACTCATATGAAAACACACACTGCAGAAAATCTTTATTTATGCTCTATTTGTCAATATAAAGCAGCTCGCAAGAGTCACCTCGTTGATCATATGAAAACACATACTGGAGAAAAACCTTATTTATGTTCCATTTGCGAATATAAAGCAGCACAGAAGACTCACTTAGTTCAGCATATGAAGAAACACACTGGAGAGAAATTGTATTCATGTTCCATTTGTGGATATAAAGCAGCATATAAAGCTAGCTTAGTTAAGCACATGAAAACACATACGGGAGAAAAACCTTATTCATGTTCCATTTGTGAATATAAAGCAGTACAGAAGACTAATTTAGTTAGACATATGAAAACTCATGCAGGAGATAAACCTTATTCATGTTTTATGTGCAATTATAAAGCAGTACAGAAGGGTAACTTAGTTCGGCATATCAAAACCCATATGGGAGAGAAAGCTTAGTCATGTACTAATTAATATGACGTAAAGCAACAAGAAAATATGCCTTGATGGGGGATAGGACTACACATCTAGAAAAATCATTAGGTCTTAACTTATAAGTTAAATCTGATGTCCAACAGGATTAATAATATTGGAAAAATGAGTATACGACAATATAAAAGCTGTAAAGGAAACCAACGAACTGAATTATGTGTTTAGAATGGAAAAAATAATGTTTTAGACGTATATATTTGCTAACTTTTTTAAATTTTAAAATGCTTCAAATCACTAAACGGGATTGCTTAAGAGTTTATTGAATAAAAACAATCAGAAAACCGGAAATGATTGTAAATATAAGTATCAAATTTACTTTAGTGATGATTTTGTCTTTTCATCAACACAGGTTGACCATGAACTCAATTTCTTTAGATATTTCAAATCTTAATGTTGGGTGAAGTGATCAGAAAATAAATAAGGAAAACAAACACAAATAAACAGAGCATTTCCACAAAAGTCACAACAAGATAACTGTATCACAGCAGACCACCACGTTATAGTATTAATTGAAGATTGATCACGTGGGCTGTTGAAAGTTTCAGCTGGATAGGAACCTACCTGGATAACTACATCTTAGAAACCAGTGTATAAAGCATATCTGTGTTTACCTTTTAACATTTAAAGAATGAACTATTCCAATTTGTATTTAATTTTTATTTTTACAATGAAGTGTAGATTAATGTCTTATTTATCTGTTGATTGTGTGTAAGTGTCAAATACTTGAGAAGTTAACAATGGAAATATTTAAATTTATTGCTTAATGATGAAACTTGTTCACTTATATTACCGGCAGGCCTTGCCGTTTGTAGATTTGCGTTTTGCTGATTTGATTTTACGTGGGGCACTTATGTGCTCCCTTTTCTTTGCCGTCCGTGGATTGCTTTGCCATTCTCGGATGGAATTGCCAACGTTAACTGTTTCAAATTTCACACACTAAGTAAATAAAGCAGCGTATGCGGTTTATGTCATGAACACCTAAATAACATTATTTATAACGAACTTGTAAACACACTTATCGAGCCTATTCCTTTGAATCTCTTATTACCAAATTGGATCTGAAATAAATTGTAAAATTACAACTTGAATAGACAAATGGACATTTGAGCTCTAGATTCAAGTGGCAGACTTATGTTACGTATGGAATTTTACTTCAATCTTTACTGTCTTTTCAAGCGTTTCTGCAGGATATTTTTGAATTTTTTGAGGTTGCATAGTATAAATAAATCTAATTAATGGAACCTAACCCCGCTTTTATTATTTATGTGTTTACTTGAGCATCGCGGTTTTGCGCTTCGCGGCATTCTTCTGGAACGTAACCCCCGCGAACAGCGAAGTCTGCCTGTATTTTGATTTTTAGCTAAATTTTGTAGATCTTGAAATTTTAAAACCTTTAAAATGTTATTGGAAGAAATATATGAATTTAGATTTCTGTGTGTTTTGGTTTCCGAGATATAACAATCTTATTTTCTTAATGGAAATCGGTTGATTGTGTCTCCCCATCAAATATATGTGTTTTACATTTTGAAAAATGTATAGTTCTATAGTAGATAATAAAAAAAATAAACTAAGTTGTTTGCTTGTTAATTATTTTGCAATATAATTGATCAGGTCATAAAGCTGGATACATCATGCAAATTCCATAGTTTATTTTAGCAAATGGCTACAAGTAAAAGTAAAGTATTTTCACTATCTTATTGGGATTGAACTTTACTCGTAGCTCGTAGCAGAGCACAACATAGAATCGGATTATTTTATACCTCTTCATCTAACTTAGCAGAAGATATTTCTAAAGATACGTTTATGTTGAAGCAGCGCAAACCGACATGAGCGATGATAATAGCAAAGTGAAGGCAAGCAACAACTCGATATATATTGCTGTGATATGTCAGTGAAGTAACAATACCTCCTATCTGACAAAATTTTCAAAATTGCGATTTATACAGCAATCGATTCCAAACTTTACTGCGCATAATTTCAATTGCTTCTATGTGCAGATAATGTGAAAATGTCGGCAAAACAGGAAAAAGCAATACCTCCTATCTTGAAATTTTAACTTCAATACCTCCTATCTCTATAGCATTGTATGTGTCAAACGACGCAAATGCCTGTAGCGGCAATCCGTTTTTACCCTCTCCTGTAAAATTTAGGTAAAGGGAGATAGGAGGTATTGTTACTTCACTGACGAATATGTTTGTACGTTGAAGATTTTTACAAGTTAATGTTGAGTAACTAACAAAGTTTCATTCGCCAAAGGAAAATTGATGGCACAAACAGATTTCCTTGCCATAGAACCACGGCCGTTATAAATGATCACATTTAGGGCACAGATTTGTGTCAAAAGTAAACTTTAGGAGATTCTTGTAAATAATAGCCAAATAACTCATAGTAATATAAGTTACGCATACATGCAAAGTGCGTCTCACACAACACCAAGTACGGTTCAAGGTAATTTTATGGTCTACCAGAAAAATGTGGGGTTACATTTTGGCAAAACTAAGCTAAAATACACTTGGAGATCGCATTTTGAGCCAGCAAATGAATAGGGTCACATGTTAGCTTTAGTGGGCACAGAATAAGACATTTTGGACAAAGTTTTGTGCGTTTTGCAATGCGTCATAATGCGATCATTATAACAAAACATGCAGTGTAGTTACGATTAAAGTGCGTGTAAAATTGGGACAGAAGAACACGAGAGATCATACATTCGGTACACTAGCAAAGCAGATGAGGTCGTTGCTGGAACTGCTGTCGGAACTGGTCTGAGGTCCAATGGGACCACCTTTTAGATAGCACACTTGGGTTTTGTGTAGGGCAAAGCCTTATTTATGCTCAAATCGCTTCAACGTGGCACTAGCTCGGATCGATGTGAGATTCAGTACATTAGTGCTTCGATGTGCGCTGAAGACAATGGTGCAATTAGTTTGTGTTCAGAAGTAAGATTTTTGTATAATTAATTTAAGCATCTTTGGAAATTAGAGTTTGGCTTTTGTTTATTTTATTTCAAGCGTCCCTTTGCAATTGTCTTTAAACTGATGTCAATGTCAGCCAATTAATGGCTTTAGAACCTTTAGTTTTTCAAGGCTATAAAAGGAAAGAACACCGAACTTCCGGAAGGCTTCATAATTTGTATTCGACGAGGTAACCTCGTCCCTTTGTTGCTCGTTTTAGAGGTTAAGTTGATTGTTTTGATGTGACGTATGTTGTCATTTGTTCGTGGATCACTTACGTACAAATAAATAGCTGTCATTTATGTATCGTATTTTCATGCAAACTTAGTGCTGATATATCCTCTTTTGGTGCAATTTACACAATTTCTTCTAAGGAAGTTATTTTGTTCGAATTTCAAGCAGCATTTCAGCAGCAGCGGCGCGCGGTTGCAGTTTGCAGAAGGCTATCGAACAGTAACGTGGAGCAAAAAGGTTAGCAAAATTATTCTGTGCTATGTGTTCAATTAGTTCGCATATTTCATTGTAATGTTGAGTTCAATAATAAACATTATGCTGGAAAAAAGTCAGTAAATAAAACACAATGTTCTTTTTTCGATCATCAAATAATTTTAGTAATGTTTACTTCCATGAATTCACCAACGCATTTGAGGTTATGTATTGTATTTTATGTGCCTTGAGCTGATATATGCCTAAAACCAGGGTCTCTTCTAATTTGTTGCTTGTGAAAAACTCGTGTATGTCCACAAAAACTAATATACATGCAAAATGCAGGTTATGCGTCAAATACCGGATGAACTTAACAGATCCAGTGTTCCCAAGCGGTTGACGCAATAGCAAAATTCTTTTGTCGAATCACCCAATAGTTGAAATGACTTAGTTGGCATAAAAGTAAAGTTTACTGGAAGAATGCATAGAAGAGGACATATTGGGTAAAAAATCGTTGAACACCAAACTGCAATTTCTTCTATAAATCATGTAAATAGTACAAATCCTTAACAAGCGACAACAATTACACAGTAATTGCGAGTTTATATTTAGTTAATGTTTTATAGTCAGTACTTTACTAATATATTTATATTTTCCAATAATTTCCACCTATTAATTTTTCATAAAATATTTGCAAGAAATTTGTAGTTGCTCGGTTAGTAGCTGTTGAACAGTGGACACGATTATCTCACATAATAAGTAAAATTCGCTATCACATTATATTAGATACTGTGATAGACAGTAATGGCAGTAATTAATTACTTTGTAATTAAATTCTTTTATGTTGATTCGCCTTGGAATTAAATTACTTTTCAAAATACGATCATTGTAATTGGTAATTGCCATTTTTGTTATAAAATACTTTGACATTACTTTTTCAAAGTAATTAATTATAATTCAATTACTCAATTGTTTTCGAGTAATTAAATTACTCTAAAATATTTAAATTACTTGTGGCAATTGAAATTACTCGCGATGATTAAATTACTATTTAGTAATTGAATTACTAAATTACTGACCTCGATTGGGTATAAGATCTTTAAACGCAAAAATAAGATAAGGCCTTATAAAGTTACATGTTAAGCAAATTGCAATAAGGTACTCTTGAAACAATATATTGTAATGTTATGATGCTTAAAGAACGATTTAAATAGGCCCAGCTTTGGTATTCTATTTATTGCTACAATAAGTCACTGGCAAACATTGATACTTACATAAGACATGATTAAAAATAACTGTAATTTAATTAACAAAGTGTTACAGTATCAAAACAACTTAACGACACCCACCCAAGGTGAGCATCGCACGACTAGGTCAGTCCGGGAAAAGCTGGCACACTCGCCCTAAGATTTGTTAAAACAGACTAAAGGCCTCTGCTATAACGCTCGGGGAGTTGGGCGTGGTTCAAACGGTACGCCACTGAGCAAGCGTGCTAGGGCAAATACAGGGCAAGTCAAAATAAAAGGGCACCACCAAGCCTGTAGTAGGTGTGACCGAATAACCGGGCATGGACGGTCAAGCGGTAGCGAAGTATTCAAGATACTCCTTCTATAAGGGTACCTAGGAGCTGTAAGTTCAAACAACAATTTCGTGACTGAAAACACTGAGATTGCGACGTCGGGATCTTTTGGCCGCGGCTGCGCAACGACTAAACCTACCTGCACGCTCCGATCTCTCAAGTCCCGTCGTACACCAATCTTTACACTGAAGGGCGCTATCTGAAACAGAGCATGCACCGGTCGAACAAGAATAATACGTCCCTTAATCAGATATGTGTCTATTGGTCGACTTTACATTCGGGCATCATATCGCGCCGCCAAGCTTGTATTATCTCTTAAAAGAAATACACGCATCAGCTGATGCACGCGCTAATGCTACGGTACAACACACAACACGTGACTGGCCGCTGTTGGTT
This sequence comes from Agriotes lineatus, assembly GCA_940337035.1. NCBI lineage: Eukaryota > Metazoa > Arthropoda > Insecta > Coleoptera > Elateridae > Agriotes > Agriotes lineatus. Next base: position 240,821 of record CALNHX010000787.1, read on the forward strand.
CGTCACTTTACATCAAACAGAACAGAGAAGAATGGGCGCCCTAAAAGGGCGTTAGTTCATAACAATAAATCATACGCCTGCGTAGGCGACGGAAGCAGTGTAGCTGTTGGCAAACACGGCGCCGCAAAGGTATGCGACGAATTAACTCGCGGCCTAATTTATTAGGCAGAGTGGGCAGCGTAACTGCAATACTTGGCCAAAAAGGGGGCTGACATAGCCTCGCAAAGATATGCGAATTCTGAATATAAATTCCAGCCAATGCCACGTCGCCCAGGCATGCGATAAATTAACTTAAACGAGGCACGAAGCCAGCGCACATATGAAAAGTCTCGCACACATTGTGACAATTACGGCGTCGCACGGCTATGCGATGCGTTCGTCTGCTGATTAATCGGTTAGGCACAACCAAGCCCGCACACATGCAGTTACTAAAATGAAGGTTAGCAACGGTCGCTTCACACAGACATATGCGAAGAGTTCACCACTTGTTTATACGGTTAAACACCAAGCTTACGCACATGCAATTACTGAAATTAGGGCTAGCAACGGTCGCCTTACAGAAACATATGCGAAGAGTTCATTAATTTCTTTATACGGCCAGGCACAAAGCTCGCGACCATGCAACATTTAAATGAAAGTTAGCGACGGCAGCGTCACAAGGCATCGTAGCCCCAGAGCGCCGCGTAAAATAGTAATAAGCGAGCAAGAGCCACAAGTACACCCCCGCAAAAAGACCACAAACGCAACATCGTTTGCACAAGTAACAACTATTATGTTTAAATGGTTCTATTACAGGTATCTTAATTCGTAGACGGTCCTTGAGAATGGCGTGCAATCGGTTGGTAGTCGGCTGCAATCCGTGGCGTTGAATCAGCCGCGATACGGCATTTGGGGCAAACGAACTAAGATCCGCCAAATATGGCGGCCATGAAAAGCACTCCTACGAGTACAACGACGGCGGCAAAAAGAGATCCAATACGTCCTGCTGGATAGATCCTCGAGCATCGAGTTAAAGGGGACGACCCCTTACTTACAGAAGCAGAATCGGACTCGCAAAGCCCATCGCACCCACGCCTTGAAGTGATGACTGCCACTCGCACAACACACAACCTCTCTTGTCTGCAGTTTTGCCGGAACTCGCCAAAGGCGAAACAGTTTATAAAACACTTGCTGAAGCAGCACGAGACGGATGAAGGCTAACGCGAACACACACTCTGCGACCTCTTCGATCGATGGCCTGAGATCAAGTCCTCCAGCAAGAAGCGTTAGGACGCCGGAACTGGCGTGGACCACGTGACCCTCGACCGCCAATGGCGATGCGACAAATGAAACAAAAACGTCGCGGTGACAAAGAGAGCGAGAGGCCTCGCAGTCACTTCGAACAACCAAGTAGCGTTAAAAGGGTAACCCAAAAGATCGAAGCGCGTGGGCATACAGGGTACTCTAAATCAAATGAGCAAGGAATGAGATGCGCTTGTGAGTTTGTGATGAAAGTTAAAAGAAATGTTGGTTTTCGATATAACTAAACTGCCCTAAAGGCGTGAAATGTAATTAAGTGACTACTGAGGGCAAAATGACTTAACAAAAGGTTAGTAATTGAATAAAACAGTATCGTCGGGGTTGTGTTTAGCTTATTTTTCATTATGGTGCTCGGTATGGCAAATCTAGCAGTTGAAAAGCAACCTGAGAATTAAAGAAGACCACAATAAAGTGCTAATAACTTGTGAATCAGTGTTTATTAATCTAAAAGTGGGAAAATGCAGCCAATGTGCATTAAAAGTGTTCCAGAATAACATTTAACAAAAACAATTTAGTGGTTAGGATCAAAGATTGGAAAGAACTTACTTGAAATATTTGTTAACTGGTTGCTATAGAGACCCAGATGGTTTATTATGGAATCCAAGCCGAAAAACTTGTTTGCAAGATTTGCTCCCTGTTATGAATTGTTTTCGTACATAAAAGTTTATAATTTCTACTAGTTGTCGAGTTTTATTTCTTTGTCAGTGTATGAGCTCACTTGTGCTTAATTTCGTAATGTTCTAAAGTGAAGTCTCAGAGACATTTAAACTTGAAGTAGAGCCCAGTTGACTTTGTAGCTAAGTTTTGGCAAGTTCTGAAACCGTGGAAGGCTGAAAGCATCGTGCACCATCTAGAAGAGCCCTTGTTTGTGGTTTTCAAGAAGGCAGCAGTCGCTCGAACCGTTCCATAAGGCAGGTACGAGGTTGGCGTTCCTTAGAAACGTGATCCGGTCCGAGGTCTACTTTCAAGCCCGATTCGAAGGAGCCGGAAGCTACGAGAGGTGCAGAGCAAGGTATTGAGAGATAAAAAAAACTGTTCCTCAGCGGGCTGTGGAAATTCAACGTATGAATAATATGTTTGTGACACTGTACTTCAATGTCAAATTCGAGGTTATCAGGTTAGGTTTTCCGTCAGTTATGACACAAAATGACGCAAACCCTAACCTGCTAACCTCGAATTTGACATTGACGTACAGTGTCATCAACATATTATTTATACGTTAAATTTCCACAGCCCGCTGAGGAACAGTTTTTTTTTTTGGATCTCTCGATACAACAGCTAAGGAAGACTTCGTTCGAGACCCAGAGGCTGGTAGCAGCAGCTGAGAATGTTGCAGGAGAAAATTACGAGGTTGGCGTCACCTTTTTATGCAGAAGCCGGAAATGGGTTTGGCGAGCAGATAAGAAACAAAAGCCAGTTGCCGTGCCCTATAACGTGAAAGAAAACAAATACAGGTTAGCCAAACAACTTGATTCGTTAAATTACATTGTTATTGTTTACCTGAGGTGAATTTATTAGTTGTAGGTCGATTTGCTTACAAATTACGCTGGATTTCTACGTGTTCCAGCAGCTCTGTTTACATTCAATATTCGAGGTTAACTGTCAATCATTTAGAAGTGAGCGTATGCTATACTACGGTAAAATTTATACTATGTTACAACCCATCCACTGCAGATATTGGAGTCTCAAATAGCTAGCAGGCGCAATAATTTAAATAAGTTGCCAATGTGTAGAATAGAGAGGGCACCACACCATTATTATTGCAATTAATGACACAAAGCGTAAAATTTGTAATTAGCCCAAGAGGAGGCAATAATTAAAAATAGATGTATTTCCCATTTTTTATAGATGCTTCTTGTAATATTTTTAAATACTTTTTTAAGTATTTACATACAATGTGGGAAGTTGCCGCACTAGACTAATAAATAATGTAGTCTGTATTGTGGTAACTTTTTTTAGGTTTTAATGAAATTACTACAGAAAACTAAACAACAAACAAAAAAACTTAAAAATTTGGATGAATTGAATTTATTTGAATCGATTTGGAGAGGATTTGTGTTTTTGATTGATTAAAGTTGTAATAATTGTGATACCTATTTTATTTCTTTCGAATAATTATATTATTACAAATATCATCATTATTATTATCACAACAGTATGTATAATTTACGATTTTCTATGACTAGTCAGATAATAGCTAATTTTGAAATTCCAACAACGTATGCACTAGAAAAGAGGAAAATATTTTGTGCAAACGCGTATGTCTGTAGATGGGATGTGCATGTGCTGTGTTTTGTATAGTGTGGCTGTGCAGGGTGTAGCAGTGTGAATTGCTAATAATTATTGTGTAATAAGTGAAAAATATGTCTGTACCTACGTACAGATTACAGTATACAATACGATAAAAAATAATTTAATCTTTTCCAAAACAATGGACAACTAGCTTCATTAGACGATGTTGGTTCATAGCACAGGGCTATTTTAATACTTTTCATTCGTTGATTATATTTAGCCTCTTTTACGTTTCCGTGTAGAGGACCATTCACTCTCCGCGAGAAGTGCAGCGGCGATACTACTAAATACAAATATACGACAATCTCTAGAATAAGTAATTTATGTTGTGCTATTACAAATAGCAAGTAATTGACAATTAAATTACTATTGCATTTGACTAATTGAAATCTCTAGTAATTCAATTACTTCATTAAGCGGTAATTGATAATTAATTACTTTTTAATGTAGTGTATGCACCTGGGGTTACAGCGCAATTAAACGCCTAGTCGTTTAAAAGTATTTTTGAATTAACCATGTTGCCATCTTCGACTCGTGCGTGACAGCGCATTGCAACGGCCAAAATGTTCCGCCTGTCACACCTTGTTAATTTCGTGCCTTCTCTTGTTTCGCGATTTTTAATGATAATATGATTAAGCTGAAGTTTACTGTAAAATGACCTTAAAAGTAATGCTAAATGATGTTAATAGATGCTACAATTAATATTGCATTACAAATTGTTTAAAAACGTGTAAGGCTGGTCGCATAAACCATGTTATTGATAATTACATGAATGTGCCCACTTTAAGGTATTTTTTACATGAATTTCATAAAAAATGTGTAATTGCAATTAAGAGATAAGACAGAAGGTACCAGATAGCAAATTTAAAAGCCTGACCTGAAGAGAATAATTGGAATGTGTTTCAGTGTAAGTAACTTTACGAATACACAGAAAGGATCCGTGCAGCTAAAGGTAATACAGCCAACTATAGTCGGCAGGTAATCCTGAGTTTGGAGTTCGTTGCGGTTCTTGGTTTTCAGACTCCCTAGTCCAGCGGTACAATTGGAAGACATGTGCGGTGTTGATGTAGTGAACTGATACACAGCTACCTAAAATGAACATTATTTTCTGACGTGCAAATTAATAGTACTTACATTGAGATAAGACTTACTTAATTAATCAGATTGTAAGTGGGTGATTTATTTAGTAGTTAGTGCAAATCAGGTTATTTTAAAGCGTAAATACAGCTTTATTGAAAATATGTTATAATATCATTTAACCAAGTTTTGCATTAGCTCGAATGTCAATTGAATCCAGTCATTGTTTTATCCAAGTGTTAAAACCCAACCCTGATTACAGTTATTCGTATTCTACCGAGTTAGGCAATTGAAATAAAGATTTAACGATTAATCTTAATAAAACTGCTGGAGCCTGTGATGTGAATCTGACACAATTCGTTAAAAAACCCTAACCACACAAACGAAGATTATATATAATCTTTGACACAAATGCAGAACAACCGCTAAATACGTATTTCGACAGCTGAGTTAACATCTTCAGTAGTCTTGAAGAGAAACTGACACGACAACGTTGGCAGAAGATATGCTCTCCTATCGTTGGCCAACTTTGTCGTGTTCGTTTCTCTCTAAGGCTACTGAAGATAACAGCTTAACAGTCGAAATACGTATTTAGCGGTTGTTAAATATTTTGTCAGTCCAGTATTATCGTGTTCTATATCCATTTTTGGCTTTTTGTTCTATATCAAAACTATCATGAAATTAGCTTGAACCATAGTGAAGATTCCAGTAATAAAACGGTCTATATCCCCAAGAAATAAGTTAGACGTTGGAAACTTATTTTATTCTATATCCTGATTAGTATTATTTTGTTCTATAAGTCACAATTTGTGCTATGTTTCTCACTTGTTAGGTAGTATTAGCATGTTATTTATGCATCGAAGCACACGTTTACTTAGCAGTGCCAAAGTGTTGTGTATCACACATATCTCTAAACACACCATTCGGAGATAAATTTTAAGTAGCGAACTATGAAGATACACCTTCAAGAGACGAAGCTGAACCGGACGACTTGAGGGAAAAAAACTAAAGAAATTGAACAGGAGAACGGTGAAGACCAGAAAGCGTAAAAGACGTCCTGATAAATGGAAACAAAATGTGAGAAAAACAAAGCATCAACATGTTGAGATATTTGTGGATACCAAAAGGAATTTTAAACCTAATAGAACACTCAAGAAGGAGATGTGTCGTAAACTTGATTTGTGTTCATTTAAGTGCTCTACAAAAGTTGTTAAACACGAAAGAGAAAACATCAATACAGATTTCTGGCTGCGCACAGATGACAACAGTACACTTTTATTCTAACCACATTAAGAATTATTTGGCCTCCAGGAAGACAACACAAAAAGAGGAAAGCAAGAAAATCTATCCATATCAGTACACACCTAATGTGTCTGGAGTATCCGTGCGAGTATGTATTTTTTTCTAAATATCCTCAATATTAGCAAACAACTTATATACCTACTACTCTCTTAAAAATGTTGAATACCCTAATACTAACATACCAAGGTCACCTAAACAAGAGAAACAAAAAGAAAATAATAGTGAGAAAAATTATTCTTTTTTTCTAGTAGTTGAATCTCATATCTGGAAATGGTGAAGCCATAACGGTTATATCTCAAATATATACAGACATGCATAAAAAATTCTTTTGTCGCAAATAGATGAGAATATAGTAACTGAGTATTGGTTTCAACAGGACGGTGCTACCAGTTACACCGCAAGAATTAGTATCAATGTCCTACGACAATATTTTCCAAATAAAAACTGACTTCTTGCTATGGTGGCCTTCCTGGCCACCTCATTTGTGTGATTTGACGCCATTAGATTATTTTCTTGGAGGATATGTAAAGTCGCATGTCTACGTCGATAAACCGGAAATAATTGAGCACTTGGAAGCCAACATTCGACGCGTTATTGCCGAAATACAGCCTGATTTACTGCGAAAAAAGTGTGTGAAAATTGGACCTTCAGATTACGTCATGTATACGCCAATCGCGGCGGTCACATGCCCGAAATCATTGTCATAAAATTATGTTTCAAATAAAGCCAATTTCATGAAACGGAAGTATTTCCGAACACTAGTTTATTATTAAAAAGTGTTGAATAACATGCCCTCTCTCAATTCTGAGAATTATTAACAGTTATTCTGAAACACCCTGTATAAAGGAAAGTCACAACCTTGACTAATCAACGCAGAGCCGAAACCACTGGTACTACAAACTTGAAATTTGGGTGGAAGGTTCGATTTGTTACGTAAGGTAGTGCTAAGAAGGGATTTTTTGAAATTCGACCCCTATGGGGTTGAAAAGGGGTAAAATGTGTTTTCACGAATTCCTCAATATTTCTTACACCCGATAAGATATCGACTTGGTGTTTACTTGCAAAGATTATCAATGTAAATACCTAGAAACGTATTTAGGATTTTGCCCTAATCGTATCTCCTATGTTTATTGAGTTAGAACATTCTTTTTTGGCACATAGATTGATTTTTAAAATATTTAGAAAAGGGTGTAAGGGAATTTGAAAATGTTAACCCTAACGGGGTAAAAGGAGGAAAAACTGAAAAGGGGGGGGGGTTAATTTTTTTGGCCGTGAGTTCTATTTCACAATAAAATGGGTTAAAAGGGATATTTTGAAATTCCTCCCCTACGGGGGTGAAAAGGGGTAAAATGTGTCTTCACGAGTTCCTCAATATCTCTTACACCTGATGAGATAGCGATTTGGTGTTTACTTGCAAATATTATCAATGCAAATACCTAGACACTTATTTTAGTATTTTGTCCTAATCAACCCCTAAAGGTGCAAATCTGGATTGGGGGTGAATTAAAGAACCCTAAGAATTTCCTATGTTTATTGAGTTAGAACATTCTTTTTTGGCATATAGATGGATTTTTTAGAAAGGGGCGTAAGGGACTTTGAAAATTTTAACCCTAAAGGGGTAAAAGGAGGATAAACTGAAAAGTGGGGGGGGGGGGGGAAAGTTTATTAATTTTTTTCGCTGTGAGTTTCATTTTATAATAAAATGAGCTAAAAGAGATTATTTGAAATTCCTCCCCTAGGGGGGCGAAAAGGGGTAAAATGTGTTTTTACGAGTTGCTCAATTTCTCTTAGACCCGATGAGATAGCGACTTGGTGTGTACTTGCAAAGATTATCAATGCAAATACATAAAAACGTATTTTAGGATTTTGCCCTAATCAACGACTAAAGGTGCAAGTCTGGATTGGGGGTGAATTAAAGAACCCTAAATATCTCCTATGTTTATTGAGTTAGAACATTCTTTTTTGGTATGTAGATGTATTTTTAAAATATTTAGAAAGAGGTATAAGGGATTTTGAAAATTTTAACCCTAAAGAGGTAAAAGGAGGAAAAACTGAAACAGGGTAGGGGGTGAATTAAAGACCCTTCATTACTCCTATGTTTATTGAGTTAGAACAGTCTTTTTTGGTATATAGATATCTATTTAAAATATCTAAAAAATGGTTTAAGTGTTTTTGAAAAATGTACCCCTAAAGGGGTAAAAAGAGGTAAACTATGTTTTCACGAATTCCTCAATATCTCTTAGGCCCGGTGAGATATCGACTTGGTGTTTGCATGAGTAGCTATCCAATGCAAATGTCTAAAACCACATTTTATTGCCCTAATCAACCCTTAAAAGGTGCGAATTTGAATTCGGTGTGAATTATAGAACCCTTTGTATCTCCTCTGTTTGTTGAGTTAGATCATTCTTTTTTGGCTTATAGATGTGTTTTTAAATCTTTAGAAAAGGTTTTTAAGGGTTTTTTAAATTTCACCCCTAAAGCGGTAAAAATGGAAAACTGAATAGAAGTAGGAAGTTAAAATTATATTTCGCTGTGGGTTCATTTCAGTATAAAACGGGCTGATTTTTTTTTAGAAATTTCACCCCTAAGAAGCGAAAAGGGGTAAACTGTAAGTAATGGAGTAATGGAGTAATGGAGGAGGGAGACGCTCTAGAATGCATTTGAGATTTAGAAGAAAAAACAAACATTTTTAGTCCGTACGAAGAACGGGCATCTTGCTAGTAGTTTTTATAAAAGCAGGTGTTTGTTTTATTGGATGTTAACGGCTAATCACAGCCTACTAGGGATTTCAAACTGCTGTGCGTACGTTTAACACTTAACCTCATTTTTGTCGTCTTGTGAATGAAAAACGACGGGCATGTCATCCAACGAACAAATCACCACATCAATGGAATTATTCCCGCGTGAATTCACCTTATATGCGATTTCACATATAAACCTAACCCTAACCCAACATTTACCTGTATTTTTGTTTTATTTGAAGATAAGCATATTATATTAAACTTGTTGTAAGTCCTGTAAATGGTACTTTTTTATTCACATATATAAGTTGTCTATTGTAAGGCGAAAAAGACGAGCATAAAAAGGCTTGCAAAAGGGCCAAAAGGGGCAGCAGCCGCAAACCAAAGCACTGCAATCTAACCTTACTTTTCAGATTTGCTGCTGATCACGTTTTTATAAAAACTTTGAACAAAATATTGACAGTGGGATTTGCCTTAGACATATTTTGATAAAACGTGACGTCACTTGGGTTTTATAAAAACTTTTTATAAATATTTGTACAATGGGACAGGAGCTTAAAAGTTAGCTGTAAAGGCAAATAAAGCAATCTCACCTACACAAACAGAATAAAAGCTTTGGGTTTAATTGATATGCATAGAACATTAAATACTTACATTTATTTAATATTTACCTAAAGTAACCCGACTTGCAAATACAAATAACAAAGTTCCACATTGTTCTCCTGTCGGCCGGTTGCCAAAAAGTAAGAAAGAGAAAACCGTTAGGAATTGGTAGCAATGTTATATAATAGATAGGGTTGATATTAATCAACATTACTTTATACCAGTAATATAATAATGTTATATATGTAATCTCATACAAATCTGTTACGTGGAAAATACGAGGTACGTACCAGAATTGCGTGCCGTTTGCTTGTATTTCAGGAAGTAGGCTGGGTTAATGAGCAAATGGCATAACAAATGAAACCTATATATGTTGTCTTTGGATATGCCAAAGCGCGTCACTATTACTGTAATATTACGAAAGTTACAGGCTGTTCAACTTGAAGAGCTTTTGAGTGTGCCTTAAAAAATGAATTTTAATGTAGACGAGCAAAGAGCGGTGATAAAATGTTTATCAGCACGTGGCGAAAAAGCGAGCGAGATTCATCAGCAGCTCAAAGATGTTTGTGGGGACACTGCTCTCGCGGACACCACCGTTCGTAAGTGGGTAAGGGAATTTAAAACAAGCAGAAGGTCCACCAAAGACGAGCCGCGTTCTGGAAGGTCAATTTCAGCAGTGTCGCCTGGAAACATTAACAGAATCGAAAATTTGATAATGGAAGATCGACGGCCGATTATTGATGAATTGACTGACCGTACAGGCTTCTCTCGCGGTACCATTCAGCGAATTTTAACAGATCATTTAAAGGTTAGCAAGGTTAGAGCACGCTGGATTCCTCGCATGCTTTCTGACGAGAAAAAGCAGGCTCGAATGGACGTTTGTCAAACCTTATTGACAAGAAATCGAGCAAGTCGAGATACTTTTTTAAATAATGTGATAACCATGGATGAAACCGGGATACCGTATTACAATCCTGAAACGAAACACCAATCAAAACAGTGGAAGCACACAGATTCTCCCCCACCAAGAAAATTCAAGCAAGTGCCATCAAACAACAAAGTTCTTTATGCCATCTTCTGGGACAAAGCAGGTCTATTTTAGTACAACCTGTACGTAAGGGTCATACAATAACTGGCGAATATACACGTGATCTTTTGCGTGATGGTTTGGTGCCGGCAATCAATAAACTCCGCCCTCATCTGACTGGTGAAAATTTCATTTTGCACTGGGATAATGCTCCACCGCACAAAGCCCAAATTGTTACAGATTTTCTTTTAGAAAATGGAATCGAAACCCTCATTCACCCCCCGTATTCGCAGATCTAGCGCCTAGTGATTTTTGGCTGTTTTCAAACTTTAAGGATTCGCCCCGAGGAGTTAGTTTTTCCTCACGTTCTGCACTTTTTATCAGTACACACACACACACGATTGCGCTACGGCCCGTGTAGGGCCTCGGCCTGCTGCACCACCCTCTTCCATTGTTGTTTATCTTGGGCTAAGTTAGGCCAGTTACGTATCCTTAAAGTTTTTAGATCCTTAGAAACATTGTCGTTGCGTTTGTCGTTTCCGTAAGATCTGTCCGGCTTTATTCCGAGTCTGTGTTACAGTTTTCGTAACAATGCTTTTTTTACAGGAGAAGGGTTTTATCCCCTGGGGTTGTTAGCCTCATGCCCAACCCCCTTTTCGGAGGGACATCTGCTTGGGTACCTCGGGGTTGCAAATCCCGTACTAACACGAAATGTGCTAGCCCCTGAGGGGTAAGTGCTTCAAAAGGACTCATGCAGAAAGGTTCATAGAATGCAACGAAAATTGGATAAAGCGTTGGGAATCATGTATGAATAAGGGAGGGGACTATGTTGAAAAATAATAAATAAATTTTCCTTATCACATAAGTAGTTTTGACTTTACAACACAACGACACGCAATTCTGGTACGTACCTCGTATGTAACCATGTTATGTTTTTATTATAAAACAAGTTATATAACAGCAATATAACAAAAATTACATAACATTAATTCTATATTTGTTATATCCCAGTTATGTATCACAAACATAACAAATGTTAGTTAGCATTGTTACTTTCGTGTTGCGTAACATCAATATAACGTGTTTCCTGGGTGATAATACATTTCAGTACTGTCAAACGTATATCACAAATCATAGGCGACCAATTATAAATTTATTTCGCGACATATTCTGACTGCGCAAACTATTTAGGCACAAGAATTGCTACTGTAAGATAAAACGTCGTATATCACACGTGAGCGAAATGCCATTATAAGCTCGTGAGAAATTGTATCGCTCGTGCTTAGGCACTCGCGATTCAAAATTTTCACTCGCAAATAATGATACATTTCTCTCACTTATAATATAATTTACTATTATTTTTGTATAAAAGACATTGTATAATGCTGATCATTATCTTACGTTGTGGGCATGGCAATTTTTAAATTAGTTGAAACTCCCTTAAAACATACAATCGCGGCCATAACAACCGGGACAGTTTCTTTGACCTAATTTTCAAAATGCGAAAAGAAGTGCTAACTCTGACAATTGTAATTAATAAATGTCATCAAAAGTGATTCAGAATAAACAATGACTTTTGAAGACATTTATTAATTAGCATTGTCAGTGTCAGCACTTCTTTTCGCATTTTGAAAATTAGGTCAAAGAAACTGTCCCGGTTTTTTTTGGCCGCGACTGTAATTCCGCTCCTTTTTCCATAAGATAATTATGCACTTTTTCTCGCACATTTTGTATTTGTTCACTACTTCTATTTTGCTTATGATTTAAGAGTTCGTTAATACGTTTGAACAGGTCAGAAGAAATTACTGTAAGCCTAATTTGGACAATGGAGTAGTTCCCTGAGATCACATTAGTTTCAATGAAGCTTGAACTTGAGAAATGAAGCCTGAGCTTTATGTCATATCACCAAAAAACAATACCCTATCACCGTTCCTTGCTGCGGCGAGTCTGTTAGTTATTTGAAATCAACATTATAAAGTTTTATCACATGTAAGCAGAAGTATTCTGTTCATATTTACATGAACATAACCAATCTAATCTAACCCAATTCCATATTGTATTTCGTTTACAGAATTGCATTTAATAAACCAGAACTCTCTTCTTTTGTTACAACAATGGACATAAAACAGGAATTAGTTGATGATAACTTGCCTACTGGAATAACCAGCATCGATGGAATTTTTGATAACTCAGCTGACAACGTATTGAATATTAAACAAGAGGAAGTTCTGATAAAGGATGAATTGCTTGTTACAAGTGCAGCAGATGAAAACCTTTTAGGTTGCAGAGTGTGTGAATTTAAAACCACCAGGAAAAGTGACTTAGTTATACATATGAAGACACACACAGGAGGAAAACTGTATTTATGTTCCATTTGTAAATATAAAGCAGCACAGAAATGTGACTTAGTTAAGCATATGAAAACACATACGGGAGAAAAACCCTATTTTTGTTCCATTTGTGATTATAAAACAGCACAAAAGAGTAACTTAGTTCAGCATATGACGACGCACACAGGAGAAAAACTGTATTCATGTTCTTCATGTGAATATAAAGCAGGGCAAAAAAGTAGCATAGTTAGGCATATCAAGACGCACACAGGAGAAAAACTTTATTCATGTTCCATTTGTAGTTATAAAACAGCACATAAAAGTAACTTAGGTAGTCATATGAAGAGACATACAGGAGAAAAACTGTATTCATGTTCCATTTGTGAATATAAAGCAGCACACAAAAGTAACTTAGTTCGGCATATGAAGACTCATATGGGAGAGAAACCTTATACTTAATAGGATGGAAAGCGACAAGAGAATATGTTTTGATGGTGGATATGAATACACTTCTAGAAAAATCATAAGATGTTAACTTATAGAAATGGGCGGTCTATATAAAATTAAATCAATTACATAAAATCCGATTGCCAACGGGATTAATAATATTGAAGATGTGAGTATACAATAACATAAACGATGTAATAGTAATTTACGATGCAAGTATGTAAAGCTAGTCTTTAGTCACAAGTGGTGTAGAGTTAAAATGTGAACGTTTCAAGCCCTGCGAGTGACTAAATATGCTTTACGCTTGTGTTACGTACAATATTTTACATACGATAGAATATAGAAAACACGATAAATATAAAAATAATATTTATATCGATATTAAGATTAGTAGCAACCGGTCGTCATTTTACGTGGTTAAAAATTTTAAAACATGTTGCTACTGACGGCGTGACTAATTTTACAACTAAAAGTCAATTTTACACACTGTTGTAAATAAAGAAAATTAATGAACAAAACTCTTCTTTTAAAAATGGAGTAAGTTTTTAAATAAAAAAATTGTGATATTAAGATTGTATATATTTGCAGAATTTTTCTGAATTTTAAAATGCTTCAAATCCATAAATGGGGTTGCTTAACAGTTTATTGAATCGGAAATGGTTGAAAATATAAGTATTAAATTGACTTTTGCGTTGATTTGGTTTTTTGATCAACAGGTTGACAATGAGCTCAATTTGTTTTGATATTTATAAATCTCGATGTTGACTGAAGTAATCAGACTTTAAATAAAGAAAGCCAATGCAGACAAACAGAGCATTTCCACAAGAGTCACAACAAAGGAACAGCATCGAAGCAGACCAGCATGTTAAAATATTAATTAAAGATTGATAACTTAGTATGTTGGAAAGTTCAATTGAATGGGAACCTGGAAAACTGCAGCTTAGAATCTGTGTGTGTCAAGCATATCGGTGTTTATCATTTTAGCATTTTTAGAATGAATTTTTCCAATTTGTACCTATGTAAGTTTTATTTTTGCAATGAAGTGGATGAATGTGTTATTTTACTGTTATTGTGTATAAGGCTCTCCGCACACGGAGCTACTCAATAGTGATCGGACTGGTCAGTCATTGAAATCATAAACTGATTAGTAATTGATTTTTATTGTTGTTTCGCACACGGAGACACGCAAAAGTAAGGAGATTTAAATCAGTTTCGAACTATTCAGCCCGAAAGCACATCTCTGTCGTGTTTTCTATATTGCATAATTGGGTATTTTCACTATAATATAATGACAATTAAAATATGTCAAGTGACGAGGAAGACATGGTTCTTTATTATTATTATTATACAGTTTGTTTCACTTCTTACCTTCACACCCCTGCATCTTCCTTATTTATTTTCTGATAATTTTAGTCCTTTCAAAACAGTATTTTTACAATTTCTAAATAATTGTGCCGTAAACCAGTAGCTTACTGCAATTAAAAATAAATGCGAAAAGTTTAAAAATCCAAATCCAAATATGGTAAAATTAGTGTTATTAATATAACCATGATTTCATAAAATGTTTCACTTCTCGGCTTATACTTTCCTTATTTATTTTCTGATCCATTTTAAATTGTGATCAATTATACTGCCCTTTAAAAGTGTTAGTTGTTTACATTTTTTAAATAAGTTTAGTAGAATCAAGATGAAATCCGAAAAATCATAGTTTTATGGAAAGAAGTTATTTAAAAAGTTGCTCAAAATCGCAAAAAGAGTAGTATAATTGATCAACATTTGATATCGATCAGAAAATAAATGAGGAAGATATAGAAGTATGAAGATAGGAAGTGAAACATTTATTGTATAAAATCGTAATAATAATAATAATTTTTCAATAAAAAATTCTATATCGACTATAGTTGTGATTCTGAGCAACTTTTTCTAACATTTTTCGATAACACTGGGCCTATTCTAATTTCTCATTTTTTGCATCTATTTTTAATCGCAGTAGGCCTGATTTGCAATAAAATTATACAAACTAAATTAACTTTTAAATCGTAGTATAGCTGACCGAAATTTAAAATAATTTTTCAATAAAAAATTATATTGCGACTATAGTTGACCAAAAATTTAAAATCAATCAGAAGAAAAATAAGGAAGATACAAGGGTGTGAAGGTGAGAAGTGAAACGCACTGTAGATATAGAAGATAAAGAAGAACATTTTGGGTTGACCCATATATTAGAATATTCTGCTAGTTATAATTATAGTATAAAGGGGGTAATTCTCTACCTCCCTTGTGAATTTGGCATTAATAACTTGTTCATTCATATTGTCTATTTATTGATTCCTTAGAATTTAGTTGGTTACTAGTATCCCGGCGACTAGCATGTCGAGTTTCCTGTGACTGCTCACAAATTGGTTACAAACCAGTAGCCGATCTGTAACTTCATGAGCAGATCTTGTAATATATAACACTCCTTCTCACGGTGTTATTCATATTAATGTCAAGCTACACGTTGTGAGCCAAAATGTAATAGCGCCCCCTTTTGAATCCTACTTGAGTTACCAATTGAAATATATCTAAGCTACACTTTGTAGTATCAAATTAAATATACTCTTTTACTAATTATTAAAAAGAAATACCATCAGGTACAGTTCACTTGTGTACTTACCTTACTTCTTAATATGATAAGTAGGAATTGACGTAACTCCTGAATCAATTTCACATTTAAAATTATGTCGTGTAATTATTATTGTTTAAGCCATGACTAGTCAGTTTTATAAGCAATGGGACTCCTAATTCCCAGTTGAATGGGTTAATCTTCAACTAACAACTTCCTCTATCGAAACTAAAGACTGAATTCCTTTTAAATAATAATGACTATTTGACTTTAAGAATCAAATACAAATTTCAGGTACTTCATAAAGTTAAATTTGTATGTTCAGTTTGTTAGTAGCACATTGAAGTATGATCTGACATTACAAAATAAAATACATATTGTCAAAAATTTATTTAATCAAATGTTAAATGTATCCGAACTTGATTAAAAAATGAAAATTCTAAATATAACCTAATTCCAAAATGTTCAAATTTCAAAATATTATTGTCGAAAACGTTGAGTACTCAAATCACTATTGAATTTAGAAAAATAATACTTTTAAATATAATTACAATAGCTTAACAATTAGCCGCACCAAACTTGCTTTTATAATTTCTTATTATTTTGTAAGAAATGGTCACTAACCTGAACGTTTATGTCTTGTTGTACCTGAATGCTCTACTTCGGCTCCTAACTGGATAAATTCTAGTCAGCAAACACCTCCTGGTTGTTCTCTATCAAAACAAAGCTCATTGTAGCTCTTTGAAAACTCTATTACTTGAATAAACTGTTCAACCGCATACCACAACACTCACTTTCACTGGTTTTACAGGCTTTGTAGTAATATACCACGGTAAATGGAATTAAATAATCTTGAATTACATATTTGAATAATATTTGTGACTTGAAGTCAAATTTGATCATAGAGAATGTTTTATTACTACTACATATCAAATCAGCAATTATTATTTTTCACAATTAATGGGAACTTAGCCCTTAATGTGACTATTTCTCGTAGATTATAAATCCAAGTTATTTTGTTACAAAATATATAAACAACCTTCTGGTTGCCTTTACTACCCCACCAGTTAAAACATACAACTGTTATCTCACATGATATATTGCAGTGGTATTAGGCCTTACGGCTCTGCCCCGATTGCAGTACAATATTAAAATTAAATCAAAGCAGGGAGTAGGGGTGTTTTATTTAGCTGCGAGACTATAAACTTAAATATCAGTTGGTAACTGCATTGAGAAAGAAATGCTTGAATTAAAAGGAAGGTTTTGAATAAGGAACGCATGGGACAAGGCTCGTTTGTCACAGGTTGAAATCGACATTTCAAAATTAATTAAATAGGTTTGTGCAGAATTAAAGCCGAACCAATAGAATTGATTTGTCACAGAAATATTTGCTAAGTGTAAGGTATTGTAGCGTAGAATTCAAATAAATAAGCAGGAAACATTTATGAACAATCTTAAATAAGGTACAGGAAACTCGAATTATATTATCATATGTTGCAAAGAGCAAATTATAAGAAAAGAATTGGCACTTGTGAGATTAAGCTAAAAATAGCGGGGAAAAGCAGACATTTAAAAATTTGGCAAGAAAAGCACACAGGTGGATATGAAACAAAAGTGTGAACAAGTAAGTGAACTCTTAAAACTAATCAATGCAATCACGCGTGTGGACAAATTAAGTGATTATAAAACGTACAAGTGGCGCAAATAAGACATTAATAATTAAAATGAACAGACATGATTTTTAGTTTTAGGCTATATGTAAAAATGTTTATTTGTAAATAATTTTATGTTAAAAAGTATTGTAATTGACTTTGGTTAATATCCGTTTTGTTTAGTTATAGTTATCAATTGTTTATAACGGATTTGTAGAGAGAACAAATGAATAAATTAATTAGAATGATGCTGTAAAATTGTGCTCCTTTTTAAAATTGAATTTTACATAATAAACCAGATTATTTTAATATAAAAGTATACCGTTTTAATCAGTGCATTATCCAGTTTGTGTGGTATTATTTGCAACAATTTCCGACACCAAAAGTAAGAAGGTTTACGAGGGGGCTCGTTCCGAGAAGGTCGCAGCCGATTCAGCTCAAGATTTTCAAGTCTGGGTGCAACCAAAGGGTCCATTGGAGCTACGAGGTCTGCATTCCAGGGTTTAGGACAGCTTTGTACGACCGCCTACGAGAGGTTTCATCACAAGGGGGCCCATAGCAGCGCCACATCAACGGCGTCATTCCAGTGAGCCGCAGTTTACGACAGATACCAGATACCAATTTTACCCTAAAATTAAGGTGGTTAGACTCAGAAAAGCTACGTGCATCATAAAGGAGACATTACTGAGCAAATTCCAAATATTTCACGGCCACAGAGAAGGTGCTCTTCGCATATCAAGTGGATTCCAAGTGTGAGGTTATAGAGTAAAAGGACGCTTTTCCAAAACAATTTCTAAGCTTGCCCGCTTTATTTTCTGAAACAAAAGCTAATTAGTGCCGCCAAGAGCGCGTAAAGTCAAATAGCTACCTTGATGAATGTTCATAAAATCCTTTTATTAAAAATCAAATCACAACGCAACCTGCAAATAAAACCGAACTGTGATAATTTTGGATATAATTATTTAAATTAAATTTATCATACATACAGTATGCTGCATTACAACATCCATATAAATACATTAGCGGAGACGAGCAAGAAAACTCGTTAGTGATTGTAGTTTAAATTCTGTTACTTTTTAGTTTCTTTCGAGTTCTGTGTGCGGAGAGCTTAAGTGTAAAAGACTTGAGAAGTGAACAGTGCAAAACCTGAAATTTAACGCTTAATAATGGAAGTTGTAAAATAAATCTTGAAATTTTAAAATCTTTAAAATATTGGAAGATATAGAGAAACTTACGAACTTAGGTTTTTTGTGATAGGAATTAACATGACGTCACTATTAGGTTTCCAGTCTCGGGACCTTTCCGGGATTCTACCACAAAAACCGAGTCCCAGGACCACAGCTAGCCCAGGCGAAGTCCCGGGACCATGTCATCAGAGAATTAGGACGGGTATTCACCGGTATCCGGTGTATTACTCATGCCTTTTGCACATCCTGCATTTTTTGTGTAGGCAGGAGAGGTATTGTTTTCGGTAGGTTAGAATTAAACCTGTTTCAGCTACATTTGCATATCTTCTTCTATTTATGTATTTGTGTGTTTTTTATGGAGTTAGATATATTTTACGCATAGTTGTGTGCGTACGTAGTAATAGTAAGGTAACTACATTTGTAGACTTTTAAAATTATGTGCGAAGAAGCTGAATAATTTATATTTTTGGGTTTTATAGGTGTTTGTTGTGTCTGCTAAAGTGTTACAATTAGAATGAATTCCGATTTGCAACCTAACTTCATTCTCCATTAAAAAAATAACGATTTGAGAGGCAGCTTGACGAAAAGATTACACAAGTACTTTGTAGTTCAAACAAAAGCAAAAGATGAAGAGGGACAGACATTTTTAGTAGTAGAAGAAAGCATTGCAGTTATAGACGAGCCCCAACGCAGATTATCAACACTGAAATACTTTATTTAATTTAAAACACTTGTTTTTCTTTGGAAATTCTACCTGAACACTATTGCCCTTTCGGGACCATTTTCGGGATCTTCGGAACCAGTCCCTGGACTTGAAATTTAGCTTGTAAGTCCCGAAAACACTTGGTCCCGGGACTTGGAAACCCTAGTCACTATATAATTTCTTTTTCTTGTTTTTGAGATATAACGAGAATTTTACTTTTCTTGATGGAATCAGTTGACTGTGTGCACCATCTAGCATAGCTTTTTCTACATTTTGAAAAATGTATAGTTGTATACTCGTAGTAGGTAATAAAGAAATTAAACCAAACTGTTTGTTAATTATTTTGCAATATAATACATTAGGCCATAATGCGGGATACATTCTACACAACTTTCATAGTTTGTTTTAGTAAATGGCTGCAAATAATAGTAAAGTATTTTAACTATACATTGGGATTGAACTTTAGGTACTCATAGCGGAGTACAAAGAATCGGTTTATTTGTAAAGGTGCGTTTATGTTGGAGCAGCTACAACGGAGGCGATAAAAACAATGTGAAGGAAAGGAACACCTTGATATTGTTAGGAATCCTAACCGTAACATGATAAACTCTAGACTACATTGAGAATGGACTTTAGCAATTAATATATATTATCTTAGCTTAGTGTCTAACTCAAATGTAACGTATGTCCCAAAAGTTTTCGGAAAAAATAAAATTATTCATATTTTTTTAAAAATAAATTTTATTCCTATTTTAATAACAGAAACTTATTCCTATATCTTTATATTGTAAAAATTAACATTTAAACGACAGACAGGGGTCCATGTTCTTCTATGGCCCGTAGTTTTGGTCTTATATGCGCCACAAGCCTTTGGACCGTTGCTAAATCGACCTCACGAATTTTTTGGAATATTCGTCGCCTTAGTTGCTCCTCATTTTGGGCTTCCCACCCACTATCATATACCTTCCTACTCAAAAGAGCCCAAAACTCTTCTATAGGCCTCGCCTGAGGCACATTTGGAGGGTTGTCACGCTTGGGAACAAAATTGGTATTTTGAGCGATTAACCAGTCTGTCGTTCTTCTGGCGTAATGGCACGATGCTAGGTCAGGCCAGAAAATTATTTCGTCATTGGGATGATGAGTAATTATAAAGCGACGAAGTTTCGTGAGGCATCGCTCTATATAAATGTCTGCATTGATAGCTTCACCTCGAACACGTCCAACATACGGCTGTGAAACACCAGCTTCTGAGATGGCGCACCACACCAGAATTTTATCAGCAAATTTCACTTTGCCTTTAAATTTAACTTCGTTCGGAGCGTCTTGTACGTTGTTAGTATAGAAACCATCATTGCCTTTGATTTCAGAGTTGGACAACGTGAAATATTTTTCATCATCCATCATGATAACTTTATTGGGAAAATGAATGCGTCTCAATGCACGGCAGCATCTGGGAATTTTTTCCAGCTGAGCTGCCGTGTATTTTGGAGCCTTTGCCCTTTTTCTGTATTTTAAATTATTTCTTGAGAGTGTTCTACTTACAGTCATTCGAGCAGCGTGGAATCTGCGAGATAATTTACGCAATGACGTTCCCACCCTGTTTTTTGCATTCTCAACCAATCTTCTTTCATTAGCACCACTAAAAACTCTCGGTCTTCCACTTTTTGGCAAATTTATGCACGGTATTCCTTCTTCGCAATCTTGAATTGTCTTGTAAATTGTCGAAACCGAAATATTTTGGTCTCTATAAATTCTAACAATATCAGGCTTAGGCAATTGTCCAACTAACTGATATATGCTTCTACGAATGTTAAGTTTATACGACATCTTAATAGTCTGTACTTGTCAAAACTAACACTTAATAATCAACTTTAATGTATTTGCTACATTTTGTTACCAAAGGCACCTTGATCGAAGACGCTGTTTGCTATAACTAAATTAACTGAAATTTTTCCGAAAACTTTTGGGACATACGTTAATTTTGTATAAGGACGAAGTTAGCAAAATACTTGTCCTGTGAAAACGGGCCGAACAGTGTCACAGGTACTTCCAGAAAAAGGGCCGGACATGAATTGTAAATATTATTGCTTTTACGTGCCTCTTTGCGTGGGACCTCAACAATTTGCAGGTTTCCATAATATAAATAGCTTTTACAAGTTTACCTGTAAAGGCGGTAATTTTGGTGAAGGCAGATCTTAACTGACCTCGGTAGCGGATAGATCGCTTCCGAATAAATTGTAAATAAACATATTTTAAGCTACTGAAGTCTTTAATTTCTCAAGTAGAACTCTAAATCAGTGTATCGCGAAATTCGGATCGAAGTGAAACCACCAACGTTAGACGTATCGCAACAATATGTATGGATCTTTTAGTTGAAGTATAAAATGAAAGTAACATCCTAAACTTTACCTATAGTCCAGTCTGTAGACAAAAAAAGGCCTTTGCCTTACAAAAAATGGAGTATGAACGGTTTTTATACATGTTGTTCAGGTCGGGATCCTGATGAAAAATCCAAGTTTTCGACCTTGGAGGGGCGCCGCGCGAGCAGCCATCTTGGATTAAAGGTGCTAAAAACTAGTATTATCCAAATAGCTCCGCAACGGTTGATCAAACGTCAAAAAAGTTCAATATAAAGTTAAAGGACACAAGATTCTTGACATTTTTTGTATATTAATTTTTGTTGTAAGTGTAATATGTAACTAGTTACAGCAGCTGAAAGTTGAACATTTCACCAAAATATCGTTAAACTTTATTTTTGTTGATACATTTTGTAAGAACAACTTACACTATATTGTTTGTAATATTTTTCTACATCAGAATAACGTTCTATAGAAAAATACAAAGTATGATCAAAAATTATTTTCATCTAGTATAGCTATGGAATAATTCTTAATATATAAACGCAACTATAAGTTACTTATATTCTCGCACATGCAGTCGTTGTTTTTGATGGATATCCGTTTGATGGCGACAAAAAAATACCAAGACTGCAGAAAGGCTTCTCCGATCGAAAAAGCAGATATCTGCGGATGTTATTTTGGATGAAACAACGCCGGTTCTAGTTTCCCAAGAACGATTTCTAGCAAACGAAAAGAATAAAGTTCGTCTGATTTCGATGCTGTAAAAACATACGAACATTACTGTATTACAGTTAAGCAGGCTGAAGAAGATGGTGATGTGTTGATTGTCAACACGAAGATTTCTTTGTGCTCAAAATTTGATGCTGTTTTCGCCATTGGAGAAGACGTCGATCTTCTAGTTCTGCTGACGGTATTAGCAACATCTACCTTCGCAAACCTATGAGAGGCAAAATTGTCGAAAGAGTGTATGCTGCAAATAGTTTCAAATATGAAAAAGCAGCTGAGAACATTTTGTTTCTCCATGCGTTTAGTGGCTGCGACACAACGTCGTCCGTCTACAATCAAGGAAAAAGTTTGTTTTCGCTTGTCCAGAAAAGCACAAGACTCAATGACATTATAGGCATATTCAAACATCACGATGCCAAACCAGATGATATCGCAGATGCTGAAGCACACTTTCTCGTTGCTTTGGTGGCTACATGAAAGAAAATACCTTGGAAGAAGTCCGTTACCAACAAAATCAAGTGCAAGAAACACATTTAATTTTGCTTCTTTTCCACCAACGAAGGACGCTGCACGGTATCACGCATTTAGGACCAGGCCTAACAGTGGTATGGAATTGAAAAAAATTCACAAGACTGGAGCTGGAAAGTTGGCACGAATGGGCTCACTCCAGTAACAATGACAGAGAATCCATCACCCGAGACTTTATTAAAACGAATTCCATGCCATTGCAAAAAAAGGATGCGGCGAAGCATGTGGCTGCAGGAAAAGTGGGATGAAGTGCTCTATTCTGTGTAGATTCTGTAATGGCCAATCATGCGAAAATGCACCAGAAGTTCACACCGAGAGTGGGGACGAAGATGAGGACATTTCATCAATGGAAGTCCCAAGTCTCAGGAGCAATGACTTCAAAGATAACATTGAAAATAAAGAATCTTATGGAGACGTCAACATCTACCGACCGGGGCCTTCAAAAATAAAAAATAAACTAAATAATACAATCGCGAACATGAAACATCACTAAACTGGAGCATCTGTGGATTAGGCCTACTGGGGATACCACAATAAAAAAAGCGCCATTAACTCTACCTCATGGTGGTGTGGAAATGAGTTTACTATACGTTTATCAAATTATTATAACTACATAACGAATATCCAGAAATAATACAAGAGAAATTTTAAAAATGAGAAATTACACTATTTTTTTAGAGAAATGTCTTTCCACCGCTGTAACTCCTTTCATATTAGACTTACAAAAAATAGTTATATACAAAAAATATCAAGAATCTTGTCTTCTTTAACTTTGAATTAGACTTTCTTTGCGTAGGATTAACCTTTGCGGAGTCACCTGGAAAAATCCAGTTTTTAGCATCTTTAATCCAAGATGGCTGCTCACGCGGCGCCCCTCCAAGGTCGAAAACTTGGATTTTTCATCAGGATCCCGACCTGAACAACATATATAAAAACCGTTTATACTCCATTTTTTGTAAGGCAAAACCCCCTACTGACTGGACTACTAGTTAATCTATGAATTGCCTAGTTATTCTATACAATAAGTATCTGAAGTTAGTTAATGTGTGTCATTGTATGTATGAATAAAAATTATCACTTATAATACCATGAGTAGTCAAAGTTATGTCGACTATTTTTGCGATGGTGTCACGAATGTCCATTGCGCTTTGGTACGATTAGGACGAGTGCGCTAGCACGAGTCCTAATCCCAAGCGCAATGGACATGAGTAGGAATACCACCGCAAAAATAATCTACTTAACTTTGACTAAGAATGGTATTCGAGGGACTATTTAATGAACCAAACAACTTTTTCAAATTCGTTTTCAGTAAATCTAGCAACAAACTACGCAATTTCTATAGTAACAGCACACTAATATTGACTTTTTCTAATAAAAATCGCATTTGTTAAAAATAGTCATTTGAATACCTTCTAGGAAGATATATCCACTGATATTTTTTTGATTGGTCAAGAAACGTCAGAATTCTGTATTTTCATTGGTTACTTTTTGACAGATGACAGGTGAATTGAATAGTCAACATTATTTCGAAAACTTTTATTTGCTTTAAAAAAATGGAGATACAAGTGAAAAATCAAATATAGTAGGTATACCCGGGGGTACAGGTGAACTCATCACCAATCCTAATCTGTAATAAAATAAACAGGCCAACTCATCACCGCTAATTGCAGGTCATTTAAAAACCATCTTTTGGAGATAGGTGAATTCATTACCAACCACCCGCTTAGATATAATCCCTCGTCTAATGGGTCTATTAAGTACCTACTGCAATCAAGCCCTCGTGTTTTTCCCAACATGATTGGTAGTTTGTTGCAGAGAAAGTTTAGAGGCTGGTTCCTTTTTACCCCCATATTAAGGAAATGTAACCTATATAAACGCGCTTAATATGCAATTAAGTAAATTGTCTGTCATTTTATTTACGGATGTAGAGATGGACCCTTTAATAATAGATTTTATCGTAAATCAGCGTGGCCACAAAATGCTGATTATAAATGATTACAAGTTTCAAAAACGTAAAGTGTTAAAAGGTGAAAAAGTATTGTGGTGTTGCACTGTGAACGGCTGTCCAGCAAAATGCCATACAGGAGGTAAGTTTCATTTCGTATTCTAATATATTCAGTTGAGTACATATACTATGCACTATATACAGGGTGGTTAATTGCTTGCTATTTTGCATAATTTTCAATTTACAGCAGAACCATTGTAACTATGTGGGCGGCAAAAAACAGACCTAATATACTAAATTTCAAATAAGAATGCAGTAGATGGCGCTCTAAACTCAAACTGAGTTTTACACTAGGAAAGTGTAAGTTTGTTTGACTGTCCGTATTTTACAATAATGTCCTATATAATTCAAATAGAGGTAGAGCAGCCTTTTATGTTCACTATTTATCGATTTTCCTGTTATATCTGTAAGATTCATACCTAATGTCATATTGATAATTCTGAAAAAATATTTGATTTTCAGATGGTTGTAAGTTGTAACGATGACTTTGTTTCGACCAATCACGGCCAGAGTTATGATTACTGCTTAGTTCTAAGTACTGCATGCTTATTTGAAATTTAGTATAGAATCTAGTAATTTCTAAGCCCTGTATGTAGCAATCAAAGTAGGTATATGTATGCCTTCAAGGGGCAAATTATTATTTACAATGCACGTTAGTAAATGGGGTTTTAACTTACCATCACACATGCATACAGTTTTACTCGCAGATATACGCAACACAGGTAAATCCGTGAATAAAACTACATAAATATAAAGGGGGATTGAAACTCGAGGAATAGGGTTTAAATTTGGCAAAGTTGCTAAATATTGTGTACGAGTACTTCAGCCGACGACACCTTTAATTATTCGCAAACAGATTCGATGTACATGTAATGTCATAGTTACGAGTATTTAATATTTTATTGTACACACACGATCATGTAAAATGAACAGGGTTATGCAGCACAGGTTACACATTTGAAACAATGTTTTTAGGCTACTATAATTTTCAAAAATTGTATAGAACAACTGTCGATGTAAATAATATTTCTGATCATGTATAAACCATTCAGAAAACGTAAATCAACTACTGTAATGTTGGTTGCATAGCCCTGTTTATTTTCAATTATTCTTTGTGTACATCATATTAGATATTACATATTAGCTGTTATTTGCAATCAGATGTACATGTACAGGGTGGTTTTTTTTTCGTTGATATTATAAGGTACATACTAAAGGGTAAGAGATACAAAAAAAACGAATATACATGTCTCGTCCTCTTTTTTATTAGTTAGTTTCATGGCGTAATCAGATCTACGCTAACTAGATTTGTTTAGGAAATACAGGGTGATTCTCAAAATCTGCTGTTTTCTGTAATCTCTTGCAACTTCTTAATTAGCGGAGTTACATAAAAATTGTAAATACAAAAAACATGCAACCTTTTACGTAGAATCCAGCGGCGTACTTGAAAAAATTATAAGGGGTATTTTATTTTTGAGATATTTTGAAAAGTATCACTTTTTTAATGGGACACCCTGTATCTGGGTAGCTCATAAAATTACATTTTTTTACCATTGCAAAGATATATAATACTTAATATTTTATTTTATTCTAAATAGACAAAATACCAAAAAACCCAAAATAATACGATTTCTTTAGTTGGCCATAAGTTGAATCGTAAATTTTTTTTGTTAATGAGATTAAAGTTTTTTTCAGAATAGGAAAAATGTCAACAGGCAAAAAAAGATTTGTGTGGATGTGGTATAAAACTCTAATTTTTTCTAATTCATAATTAATATAGGACAAAATATATTCTTTTTTTCCAAATCACAATTATGCAAAATTTAGATTTTAAGATATTCTGGCTTACGATTTTAGAATATTATAAAACTAGTATTAACTGTCATTAAAACGAAACATTGAAATGTCACTCTAAAACAATAAATAATAGCGAGTCAACCCATGGCCAACTAAAAAAATCGTATTATTTTGGGTATTTTGAGTATTATATATCGTTGCAATGGTAAAAAAAATAATTTTATGAGCTACCCAGATACAGGGTGTCGCATTAAAAAAAATGATAATTTTCAAAACCTCTCAAAAATAAAAACCCTTATAATTTTGTCAAGAACGTTGCTGGATTCTGCGTAAAAAGTTGCATGTTTTTTGTATTTACATTTTTTTTTGTAACTCCGCTAATTAAGAAGTTACAAGAGATTACAAAAAACAGCGGATTTTGAGAATCACCCTGTATTTCCTAAACCAATCTAGTTAGCGTAGTTCTGATTACGCCATTAAACTAACCACTAAAAAAGAGGACGAGACATATACTAGTTTTTTTGTATCTCTTACCCTTCAGTATGTATCCTATAATATCAACGAAAAAGAAACCACCCTGTACATGTAATTTTCTCAAGAGAAATCTTTAAAAACTGAGAAACCGAATTTTACAAAATTTGCACTAATTTTTTGTCTTTGTTCTCCATTTTAGATTATTATTAGCCTTCGCGCCGCGAAGTTATAGTCCAGTCAAATGGTAGAAAATAGGCGAAAGCTTTGGAGTTTTGATATTTGGTTCCTATATGCTTTTTGGGTCGCTGTAAGCGAATATCAGGTTTTTGCTTAAAAAACCTGTTTCCAGTCAAAATTCTTATTGGAAAACCTGATATTTGTGTACAGCGACCTAAAAACATATTAGAAACCAAATATCAAAACTCCACCAAAACTTTCCTCTATTTTCTACCATTTGACTGGACTACAGTTGCAATAACAAATATAAAATGTCAGTAAATTTTCTAAATTCCGATACCTAGCCCTGTATTTTAGTTGTTCGAAATTTCTCGTGAGATGGTTACATGCAAGTCAAATTTGTTTGCATAGGAGCACCCTGCACGTGTAACATATATTTACTTTCTCTTATTTTTTTTTAATTAATTAATAAATTTTTTGTTTTGATTAAAGGCGGCGATGACATCGTACTTTGGCACGAGTTAAATCACAATCATGATCCGGATTTGCAGAAGTTAAGCAGACAAGCCATCAGCAATTCGTGTAAAAGAAAGGCTGTGGACGATTTGTGCGAAAGACCAGCGAAAATAATCAATCCGGAAGTCGCTCACTCTACATACAAGGGAAACATCACCACGAAGGACATCGATTTAATTAGACACAATATAAACCGAAGTCGTCTGAGCATCATGCCGACCAATCCACGAAGCAGCCATGAAGTCCACGAAGTTTTGAATACGATGAACCCAAAGACTGATCGAGAAGAATGTTTTCTTTTGGACAACGATACCGAAAATCACATAATTATATTTGGTTGTGTTTCCAACTTAAAATGCTTGTCAGGAGCCGACACTTATTACATGGACGGCACATTTAAATATGCCGCTAAATTCTTCTTCCAACTATTTACCATTCACTGAGTACGTAATGGTCATTACATACCACTGATATTTTGTCTCCTTCCTAACAAACATACCCAAACGTATATTAAAACGTTTGAAAATTTAAATAAGTCATCGGAATTATTTAATTTCACTTTAAGTCCGTGTAGAATAATTTTAGATTTTGAACAATCTATTCACAGCGTCGTTAATCACGTTTGGCCATCCGCCACTATATTTGGATGTCGTTTTCACTTGGCTCACAGTTGGTACAGAAAAATTCAGCAGCTAGGATTGGTTTCTGTTTATAAACAGTCTCACTCAGATGCAAAGTGGCTTCATCATCTTTTTGGATTAGCTTACCTTCATCCCCGCAAAGTTAGCGAATGTTTTGTAAATAATTTTATGGATGATTTACCTTCTCCAGAAGCGTACGGTAGAATGGCTGATTATTTAGTGGATAACTACATTAGTGAAGATGCTACTTTCTCTCCATCTTTATGGGCTTCCGATTCAAGCCATTTAGGCTTGACAACCAATCCATGCGAATCGTTCCATGCTCACTTTTCTAATGCCTTCTACAATACTCACCCAAATATAAATATTTTTATTCAAACTTTATTACATGTGCAGACTGGTATATATGTTACCGGAAATGTATGTAATCCGTCATTATATAGAATTCCTAGGAAATGTATATAATGCCTAAAATCGTCAGGAAATGTGTGAAATAAATTTTATTATACACATTTCCTAGGAATTGTGTACATTTCCTAAACTGGAATCGCAAATGTGTTAAATTCGGGATGTTATGTCGGTAGGGTAGGTTAGGTTAGTAGCACTGAAAAATCGTCTCACTGCTAAGGAAAACTTCAGTTCATCTATGTTTTATTTTTCATTCATTCACAAATTCTACAGTATAATGTTGATTTTCATATATTTCCTAGTAGATACCATTTAGGAATTCCATACAATGCCTAGGAAATACATACATTTCCTAGGAGATGTATGTATTAAAGAACCTTTGACTAATTATTTTACACATTTCCTAAATTGGCTCGGCATTATATACATTTCCTAGGAATTGTATACAATTCCTAGGTTTCATACATTTCATGTAACATATACATTAAAATCCAGAGTATACACATTCCAGCCATTGTGAAAACACGGAGGGTTAAGCAAGCTGAATTGTTTCTACAAGAAAAGTTGCGTGAGCAGAAAGACGGCATTATATTTGATTACGACTTTGTAAAGCTTGTATCGCATAGGTATAAAGTTTCGACTTCGAATGATATTTGAAAATAATTAACAATTAAATGTGTACCTACTTATGTATATATTGTGTAAATGTATTTTGCATTGATTTAATAAAAAGTGTTTCCACCAATTTTCGATTATTTATTTTCCTGTGTAGGTGTTTCATACGAAATCTGTGGGTAGGCGGCAATTTAAGTACCATTGAAATGTTAAAAAACGATTAAGTGGTAATTAGGATGCTAGTGATCAGTTGGCCTGTCTCTGGTGATGAGTTTGCCGGTTGTTATCTGATGCCGGTGATGAGTTGGCCTATCATTAAGACCTAAAAAATTTGCTAGGGATTAGTTGGTGATGAATTGGCGTCCGCCCATACCCGGAATATGTGGTCATGACTTAAGCACAGATGCCTGGATATATAATAAGACGATTAAATTCAATTTACCTGTGTCCAAATGTATTTCGTTAAGCCAGTATCGTGATTCAAAGTTGATGAGCAATAGGACGTCTGTATCGATTTGAATTATATTCGGCCAACAATCCATACCTTATGGGCAAATTACATTGACGGAATATGCTACGGTACCACAAATCCAAACAGTAAAATCGTTTCAATATCCACAAATACCTGTAACTCAACTTTCAATGCTGTCACAAACATAATCACCTTTCCAACAAACTTCTACACAAATTACTTCAACACAAGAAACCCAGCAAGATATGCTAAGTGGTTCAGATGAAGATGAAAATATGGCCGATGATAATATCGCTTGGCAGATGTATACTGGAAATAAAAGAAACAGACGAAAAAAATAGTCAAACACTAAACCAACCACTTGATTTAGCACAAAGAAACAAATTCTCAGGGTTACTAGAAGTAACAGACGTAGCTGGTAGCAGCCGCGAAACTAACAATGCAAAGCAACCCGATAAAACACCAAAGCCACCGCCAATCTTTGTGCAAGGAGCAATGAGCTATCAGCAAATGGTGGACACACACCTGACTCATACAGGAAACTCATTAACCATTTCATTGAAAACAATGTTATTCATCACACATATTAAACTAAACAAGAGCGTGCGTACAGAGTGGTTATACGATATCTACATCCCACAACCCCGACAACTGATATAATATCAGAATTGGCATTGAAAAATCATAAAGTTAGGAATATTATAAACATAAAACATAGACAAACTAAGGAGGCCCTACCGTTATTTATTGTAGATCTAGAACCTGCAGTAAATAATAAAGATATCTATCAATTTGCAATATCTGCAAAACCTAAAAATATCTGTGGAACCGCCTAAGAAAAACAAAAATTTGGCTCAATGTACAAGATGCTAAAATTACAATCACACCAAATCATACTGCAATCGCCCATATGCGTGTGTTAAATGTGGTGGAAACCATGACTCCAAAACGTGCGCTA
This sequence comes from Agriotes lineatus, assembly GCA_940337035.1. Classification (NCBI taxonomy): domain Eukaryota; kingdom Metazoa; phylum Arthropoda; class Insecta; order Coleoptera; family Elateridae; genus Agriotes; species Agriotes lineatus. The sequence goes on from CALNHX010000787.1 coordinate 271,763, forward strand.
AAAGTAGGGACACTCTAGCCACGTATGCATTATGCAAGGGGTCGCATCCGGCAAATTACAGAGGATGTATGGTCTACAGAGATTTACAAAACAAGATTCACCCAAATCGGCAACAACAACAATCAAAAATACAACATGCTCAATATAAATCGAATATAAGGGTTTTCTCTTCTTTGCGAACAACAAACAATTTCACTAAAACACCAGCAACTACCATAACCACATAGCAGCAAATAAACCACAAACATCAAATGACCTTACCTTACGCAATTCCTTGCTGAATTCAAGGGAATGTTTAATCAATTGCTACAACAAAACAGCATGATTCTAAACATGCTTACAGCAGTGATTACCAAACTAGTTAATTAATGGCCAAATTCTTACAAATTGCATTATGGCACGTCAACGGCCTTCAAAACAAAAAACAAGAGGTAGAAGTCTTTCTTAAAATGAATAATATTGATATTCTACTCATTTCACAACAAGAACGTTAATTCGATGTCGATCCATTGCTGCTTAAAGTGGGGTTGGATTTTAATAATAAAAGTAAATGAAGAACTTGAAGTCTTCCCCACAAATTAACAAGATCGTTTATAAAAATACCTCATTACCACATTTATCACACTGAACATTCGAACAACACAGCCCATGGTGGTGCGGCTATTATTATTCGTGACACAATTGTACATCATGAACTTCTGAAGTACGAAGAACCCTTCTTACAAGCTTCAGTTATTGAAGTCAGTAAGCTTCCTAGCCCACTCACGATAGCTGCTGTATATTGTCCTCCAAAACATAAATTAACCAAGGACATATTACAACCCTTCTTCAATTCACTCGGTCAGAAAGTTGTAGTTGGCGGCGATTTTAACTGTAATCATACGAGATGGGGCTCTAGATTGATAACTACAAGGAGTAGACAACTTGATAAACTCATTACGGGCAACAATTATAGATATATCTCAATTAGCACTCCAACATACTGACCAACCGATGTATACAAGATTCCGGATCTATTAGATTTTTACATAGCTGCTGGCATTTCAAGAAATTTTGTAGATGTTTCTCCTAGCTATGACCTACCTTCAGATCATAGTCCAGTACTTGCTACCATCAGCACCACAATAATCATGAAACAACCCGAGCCAGTACTTTGTAATAGTCGAACTGATTGGGATAAGTTTAAATAATATGTGCATGAATGCATAGATACTAACCTGAGATTAAAATAATCAGAAGAGCTAGAAAGTGCAGTAAATCATTTTATAATGACAAAACAAGAGGCAGCGTGAAGGGCAACACCACTCATTGACCAAAAACGTAACCCACCTAATTTTCCAAAAGAAATATGCGAACTGGTAAAAGAAAAAAGAAATGCTGGAGCAGTCTGGCAGCGTACACGTAATATCCACGACAAAACTACATACAATCAACTTACCAACAAGCTTAAGAAGAAAATGACAGAGACAAGGAATGAACCATTTCAGAACTACATAAGTAGCCTATCCAAAGATGACTATAGTATTTGGAATGCTACTAAGGGATTCAAGAGACCTCAACTACAAGTTCCTCCATTATGTGAAAATGATGGAACTTGGGCAAAGTTAGAAAAAGAAAAAGTTGAACTATTTGCCCAACACTTAGCGGAGGTATTTACACCTAACTCCAATGAGACTAATGAAGATGTTGACAACTTTCTCGATGCACCGTTGCACCCAATTAAAAAATGTACAATTAACGAATTACGAAATGAAATAAAATTCTTAAGTAATACAAAATCGCCAGGCTACGATCTAATAACGGGCGTCGTACTCGAACAACTACCACGAAGAGGGGAGCAATTCTTACTAGCACTCTTCAACGCAATGCTACGGTTAGCCTATTGGCCCTTGCCCTCGCAAAAACCTGGGAAGCCGCCAAACGAAGTTCATTCCTATCGCTCAATCAGCTTAATACCTGTCGTATCGAAACTTTTTGAAAAGTTAATACTAAAACGAATAAACGAAGCTGCTATATTAGACGAATGGATTCCAAACCACCAGTTTGGGTTTAGGAGAGGGCACTCCACTATACAACAGTGTCATAGAATAACCAATATCATTCAAACATCACTCAATAGAAAGGAGTACTGTTCAGCAACCTTCCAAACAAGCATTTGACCGTGTGTGGCATAATGGACTACTGTTTAAGATCAAACATATTTTTTCTCACCAATACTATCGTCTGCTCAAATCATACTTATCAAATCGATTATTCCAGACCAAACTTGGAAATGAAGTTTTACAATTACACCCAATGGTGTCCCTCAGGGCAGTGTTTTGAGTCCAGTCTTATACCTCTTGTTTACTGCAGACATACCGACTACGAAAAACGCAACACTGGGAACATTTGCAGATGATACTGCCATATTTGCATGCCATGAAGATCCTCAAACTGCGGGAAACCATTTGCAAGAAGGTCTAAATGCTCTAGAAGAATGGTTGCAGAAATGGAAAATAAAAGTCAACGAAACGAAGTCTACCCATATAACGTTCACAACAAGACGATCACTGTGTCCACCTGCAACTTTAAACAACGTTCCTATACCACAAGCAGACAACGCTAGATACCTGGGCCTTTACATGGACAAAAGGTTAACGTGGAAAACACATATATAAAAAAACATAAAGAAATGGACCTCAGAATCAAAAAAATTTATTGGCTTGTAGGCCGAAATTCACAACTGTCACTAGAAAACAAATTATTAATTTACAAAACCATTATAAGACTTATATGGACCTACGGCTGTGAATTATGGGGTTGTGCAAGCTACTCAAACATTGACATAATACAACGGGTCCAATCGAAGACCTTGAGGAACATCTTTTAATGCTCCCTCGTACATATCAAATCGTACACTTCACACTGACTCCAACATACAATATGTGCGGGACATAATTAGACAGCGAGCTGCTAGCCATCACGAGAGACTCCTAGGACATACCAACAACATAATCACACCGCTAACGCAACAACCAATCATCCGAAGATTAAAACGCAAATGGCCGTGGGACCTGACAGAAGAATAAAGACAAAATAACCACCCCCCAAACCCCAATATGAAGGAAAACTGAGATGGCACCACTGGGCGCTCATCTCTTCAAGACTGTACTCATTTCATACAATTAACTCATAGAATTTATTGTAATTAATTCTGATTGTTAATGCCAATTACTATAATTTAAAAAAACACTTTATACAGGTAACACCTGCTACATAAATTTCGAAAAAAACTTAAGAAAGACATTATTTAAATTTTAGAATCATTTATTAAGTAAACATAACAACAATAACCAATGGATCTTAGATTTTAACACCTGGTTGCTATATTGCTGCCAGGGATCCTCAATAAAGACGAAGTGTCTCTTTTTGAAGGTAAATATGACCTGTAATTGAAGGTCAACCTTGTGTTGTCATATCAATGACGTAAGTCGGATACGCATTTAAATCGCACTAACCTACTCTCAAACTCTCCTGACTGCCACTCAGTGGCTCCTTGCCCCATCTTCCCGGATCCGCCCGAATAACGGCCGCAGCTGCAATTCTCCTGGAACGCATCAGCGTCTGGACGCTTTCTAAGTCCGCTTCCCTAATGTTTTGAAAAATTCCTTTCCCCAAATGTAGTTGATTCCGGGCTTCCCAACCATTATCATACACCTTTCCTGCCAATAGACCTCAAAAAGTTTCAATTGGCCTTGCCTGGGGGACAGTTCCAGGAAGCTCTACATGGCTAAAGGTAAAATATTTCTGGCCGTCCATGATAATGATCCGGTTGTTGGCGAAATGATGACGTCTGGGACGGCAACAACCAGGGATTCTGGCCAATTGTGCGGCAGTATACTTGTGCCATTTTTTGAGTTTTCTGTATTATAAGCCTCTTTTTGCAATGCATCGAGAAATTGTAGCATTCGAAACATGGAAACGACGGGAAAGCTTACGGGTGTTTTTGGAACGCTCGGCTAGTCTATTGACCTGAACTTCAGTTAACTTACTTCGACGACATGTTTTTGGCAGGTTTATACTTGGAGATCATATTGGTTATTATGGGTGGATGCAACACGGATATAATGACGCATATAAGATAATAACTTTTAATGGCAAATCCAATAACTTTTATATTTTTTTCTATGATAATTCGTTAGTAAAAAATGTGTGTGTTTATAGTTTTTGATATCTAAGCATCAAAATTAGGCCACCTGGGTGGTTGAATGGATTTGCAGTCTGCTTAGTAACCAGATGTAGGCACATCGGTTCAAATTTGGCCGTAAGAATTTTCTGGGAGCGGCAATGGATTTGGACTCATTAGTTAATTTAGCTAGCTGTGAGTTTTTGAGTTTGTGGTATGTTTGCATGCGGAGGAGCGTAATATAAGTCGTGTGTGGCTCATTACCTCTGTTGCACTTTCCACGAGGTATAAATGGTCCTCGACAGCGAAAGGTAAAAGAGGTTATAGATAATGATGTCAATGTCAAGCAATTCATTGGAGGTTGGTGGTTTTCAATCTCCGTGAAAAAGCTAAGTTTTCTTGTTTCTTTTTAATTGTTATTCCTTGATAACGAGGGCAGATTGTCCCTCGAAACGTTCGTTATTTGATACGTTATTTAATAATTTTAATTTGCAGAGTGGCGAAATACCCAAAAAAGAATAGGAATTATAGGTTTTATTTGTCATTAGTGTCTTGTTAGGTTATAAAATTTTGGTTTTCTGATTTAATAATACACATGCCTCCTAAAATTTCATAGCTAACTATCAAAATATTTATTTCACTATTTTTATAGGAAAACTATATATACTAAGGCGTTGCTTACATGGTTAAAATTTGAGAAATTCCTTGGTAGTTATGAGTAGCTTTTCATATTTTGTATTTATAACTTTATAAATAAACAAATGTATTTGCTCAGATAAAAAGTGTTTGTTAAAGTCCCCTTGAGAATTGCGCATTATAAAGAAAAATTGATTAATACGGCAAATAACCTGCTCCAAAATGCCTGAAGAAAAGAACGACCGGTAGACCACAGGGTTTTGGCGGGATGCGGGAACAAGGCCTCGATGATGTTTGCAACAGCCGGGGTTGGGTAGAGATGATATCCCCAGAACGGGTGAAGACGTACAGGACTTCCAATACAGAAACAGCGGGACGAAGCCCTCAACGTGCGAGATACGACATAACGTCCTATTTAAGTTAGCGTTGGTATTTTTAGGAGTCCGTTAAAATGATCCGCCATAGCGATAAATTAAGGGTCTCGCAACCCTCCACGGTAATGGACTCCGATCACACTAACTAGCTTGCTTCACTTGAACCCCTACAGATGATGCACATCATCACGAACCCCCAAGGGTTGTCACAAAAACGAAACAGTACAACTTCTACAGGAAGGCACTCAAAACTTGACGAAAGCACACAAATAATTCGGAAGCGGAAGCGGAAATATAAGGCCTTGAACAAGCAACCCTCCCCCCTCCGGGCCACAGAAAGCGGAACCGCGGAGGGTAAAAACTCACACACGTGCTGTTTGCTCCAGAGCTGGGCGGTAATTAATTTTCAAGCGCGGCCAAATGCAACGGCTATTGCCGCATCCTACAATGCATCTCTCTTCTACAACGACAGGTTAAATCTTTTGTCGCATAATTCTGACCAAATATATCGGGGAAGCATCAAGCCGTTCATGCTGGTTTTTTGTCCCCGCAAGTTATGATGCTGTATTATCACCTGTACCAGCATATCAGCGGATATAGGGGATAACTATTATTCATGTGGTCTTGGGGATGTCCTAGGCACATGACTGATAAGAAAACTAATAAAAGGCTTTATAATCATAGTTTTAGTTAGTTATAGTTACGACGTTACTTTGCATGTACTAATCACATCAAGCTGTGTACATTGAACGCTTAGAAACATTTTTGATGTAAAACTAATTCATTTAAGTGTAAAGTCTGTACTTAATTATATCTCCGTATTCAAGTAAAATTGTTTTTAAAAACTGTGTTTCGTATAACGAATACGTAATTGGCGCAATCGGTAGGATATTTCGAGTGTTCGAAAAACACAGTACCAACCACAACCAGGGAACTTCAACATACCAGGAAACCAGCTGCACGGGAGCAGCCGCAGTATATTGGACCGCGTAAGAGCATCACCAATACACCAGCTGCCCAGGTATTTTGAAGCAGGGAACGCACCTGACGAAGAACCCAAAACATTAGAGCCAAGAGAAAACCCCGAGGCAGACCGCTGAGGAGGACCCTTCAACATTAGGCACCCCTGCACTTCTCAAAGACGAAGTTCGCAATTGTGAGTACTTGTGTACAAATTGAAAATTGTAAATTCTACTAACATAGATTTAGTAAAGAATTTATCCCACACCGAGGAGACTAATTAACGCTGTGCTGTGATAAATTTCTTTTAGCCAACCCCCACTAATATAAAAAGAAAATAAACAAGTAATTTTCTTAAAAGTTAATTAGTAAGAAAATAATAACTTGTCATAAAGTTTAATAACTTGCAATAAGTTTTGACACGTAATTGTAATCAAGTAAAGAATTTTGACATGAAATTGTATTCAATTTTAAATATTTTTGTAGTGAAGTTCAGTAAAATGGCTACTACTTCAGTGCAAGCACAAGCACAACCCGCGATACCGCTTGCAGAACAATCAGTTGCTGCTGCAAGGCATTACGGAGACATTTTACCAAAATTTGGAGGTAAAATAGCTACTCTAGATTCCTTTTTTATCAATATTATAATAGGTATGGAACTACCAATGACACAGTATTAACGAATTACGTTTTCTGTCTCAATTGTAGTAAGTTAATAGGTGAAGCGAATGAACTGTTGTCAGTTAGGTCAGACATTAAAAAATGGCCAGATCTCAAATCGTTATTGTATAGTTATAACAAAAATTTGAAAATCGCGTATAATGAGTCGTTGCCAGATTTTATAGAAAGAATTAAGACGATGGAAAATCGATTAAATTCTAAAATTCATTCTGATAATGATATCACAGATGCTCAAAAAGTAGTGTACAGGGATATCAATGAGCACCCGGGAATTGAGGTTTTATATGTATAATAATTGTCCACCGTTATTACAAACTATTTTGAATGTTAAAGAAAAGAAAACAATAGGTGTAGTTATGTGACTAAACATGCTAACTCAGAAAAAGAAATGAGGAAAGGAAATTTTCAAAATTGGATGGGAAATACTTCAGGCAAGATGCAGAATTTTCAAAATTCTATAGGAAATACTGCAGGAAGGTAAATAAATGGTTACAAAATGTACCAAATCAAAAACAACAGCAAAATTTCAAATCTAATAATTATGCTTATCATAATAGGAATAATAAACATTATATTGAAATGAACCCAAGAAAAATAAATGTATTCCAACCTAAAGGATACTTTAGCCGTGCTAATGCGGAAAGTAATCAAAATACCCCGATGTCAGTTAGCAATATTCGAAATCTATCTACATCTATGTCAAATAACAATTTTAGAGCAAATTCTTATAAAAAAGATAATGTACCGCAACTGAAACCTTTGGTTAACGTAGTTCAGATAGAAGCACCAGCTGATTTATATGACGAAAGTGATTTTGAAAATTATAAATCAGATGTAGTCCAGGAAATTGGTAGTTTAGGCGAGAAAAAATCCCGGGCTTAGGTTTTATGACTGATCTTTATGTTTTCAGGTGTGCTGAATCCGAATTTCAACTTTGCCGCGCGCTATCGTGATCGCCTTTAGCCGAAATTTGACAATTTATTTAAATTTCATGGTTTTTTTCTTGTTTATTTAATATAAATCGTACTAAATTTTATTAAACATTGTTCAGGGTAGTACTTTATGCTTTCACGTGTGCTGAATGCAAATATAACCCTCCCGACCCTCTACGATTACGGGAAATGCCTAAATTTGACAATTTAATTAAATTGTATAGGTTTTTTTCCTAGGTTTTTAAATTTTTTTCGCTATATAAATCGTACTAAATTTTATTAAATATAATTCTGGGTGGTTTTTTATGTTTTTAGGTGCGCTAAATCCGAATATCATCCCCATGACCCCCTACAGGTGACCTAAGTAGCCGAAAACTTGAAAAAACCTCAAAAAACTCCGAATTTTCTATTCTGCTTTTTTTCTACAAAAAGTCGATTTTTGAGCTGTTTTCACCTATTCCATAGGTTCTTTGGTGTGCTGAATCCGAATTTGATTCCCATGAGCCCTTACGATCACTGTATAGTAGCTACTACTCGTAGAAAATTAAAAATAAGAAACCAGTGCTGCCACAACTCTCGGTAGTTTTGGTATGTGAAGCAGGAAATTATTGGGAAAATTAACAAAACTCAATATATAAAAACAAATTTTATTTCCCAAATGTGGAGAGGTGAAATTATTACAAAAAAAGAGGGAACACTGATAAAAACTAATTTAAATCATTTGTTAGAACAGTGTAGGAACGCATACCGTGAGACTATGTATCCGAACATCTGCGTTTGGTAGAGCGTGAGGCTGTAGCTGTATCTTGGAGCTGGTGGGCCTGAGTCGAGGGTCCTGGTTCTGGTGGGTATTCATTCTTGGATGGAATGGTGAGCGGTTCATCATCATCTGGAACAGAAATGATGGAGAGGTGAAATGATTGCAAAGAAGAGGGAACACTGATTAAAACTAATATAAATCATGTGGTAAATAGTGAAGGAATGCGTACCGTGCGACTGTGTAGAAGAATATCTGCGTTTAGTAGGCCTCTCTTGGATCTGCTGGGCCTGGGTCGAGGGTCCTGGTTCTGGCGAGCATTTTTGATTTGAGTCACTAATAAAGTCGGAAAGTTTCGTGGTTGGGAAAGCGAGCAGTTCATCATCGTCTAGAACAGAAATGATAGAAAGGTGAAATGATTACAAAAAGAGGGAACACTAAGAAGAACTAATCACATAAGTTCATTAACTTCATACTTCCATGTTTTCTTACCTTCATTGTTCTCGGTCTCAGGAGCAATCACAACGTCGTCAGTCTCCAGCCCCTCCTACTCTGCCTCTTCGAGCAAATCAACACGATCTGCATTGTTGCATCTTCCTTCACAGAATCTGCAGATGCTGGTGCACAACAGTCCTACACGTCTGCAGCCGCAATTCTGTGAGCAATTTTTTTTGCAACCACACGAAATTTTGGCCAGTAGCTCTGGCGGTGCTGGTGGGAGATCCGTCAAAATTGGGAGTAGTCCATTCTTTACTTTCTTCCATCCCCATTGGATGGGTTCACATGGATTTCCCAGCCACACTTGCACTTGGTGAAACGTACGATATATATGATGCTGTGCTGCAGCACTCGTTGGAGGGAGCATTGCCATGTTGCAGTTACTTTTGTACGCTGCTGTAACATACTGTCTGTATCTTAATCTCTCCAATGTGGTGCTGTAGGGGGAGGATCCATATAAAGATATGATGAAGTTTTCACCCGCATCAATCAGTGCCTTCTTGTCGGCATCGGGATTATAGAAAACTTCCAACGTTTTCAGGAGCTTAGGATCCTTTCGCAATGTTTTCAAATATTTCATCTTCCCCTGATTATAAACGAAGAAGTGGAATCGCACCCACTGATGGTGTGAAGAAGGAGTATGAAATCTGCAACTTCTTCATCCACGGCAGTGGATGGATGGTACAAGATGGATGGCCTTGCTCCTCTTCCAGGTTTGATAAAGTATACGTTTTCGGATGTTTTCTTTCCGATCATGATCACAAGAAGATCAACATCCTCGCCAACCACTGTCACACTTTTTTTTGCGAAGCCAAGGACTGAGCAGTGTCTACAATCAGGGTGTCAGCATCTTCCACTACCTGGTAAGTTGTAATGTTGGCTTCGGCAAACTTATTCCTGAGATATGATATAAATCGTTCTTTATTCTTGGAGTTGCCTACTAAACGCAGATATTCTTCTACACAGTCGCACGGTACGCATTCCTTCACTATTTACCACATGATTTATATTAGTTTTAATCAGTGTTCCCTCTTCTTCGCAATCATTTCACCTCTCCATCATTTCTGTTCCAGATGATGATGAACCGCTCACCATTCCATCCAAGAATGAATACCCACCAGAACCAGGACCCTCGACTCAGGCCCACCAGCTCCAAGATACAGCTACAGCCTCACGCTCTACCAAACGCAGATGTTCTGATACATAGTCTCACGGTATGCGTTCCTACACTGTTCTAACAAATGATTTAAATTAGTTTTTATCAGTGTTTCCTCTTTTTTTGTAATAATTTCACCTCTCCACATTTGGAAAATAAAATTTGTTTTTATATATTGAGTTTTGTTAATTTTAAACGGAAGAGTTGGAAGAAAAGACGATGAAACAGGAAGTACAATAGGTATATATGGAGAAGAGGACAGAAATAATAATGGACGAAGATTAATAGACTTTTGTATTTTAAACAACTTAATAGTGACAAATACATTCTATAAACACAAAGATACGCATAAATTTACAAGAGAAATAGTAAGTAGAAAAGAAAGATCATTAATAGATTACGTTATTGTTAATAAGAATTATAGAAGAGAAATAAAAGACACAAGAGTGAGAAGAGGATGTGAAATATACTCAGACCACTACTTGGTATTAGCAAAAATTGAAATAAAAAATAAGAAACAAAAAGAACATATCAAAATTAAGAATAAGAACATAGCAGTAAAAGAAGTAATCAGGACGTATAAGCTTAGAGAAGAAGAAACAGCCAAATTATATAAAGAGAAGATAGAGGCAGAAATGAATAAAATCAGGGAAAGTATAAATAACATGACAATAGAAGACATGTGGAGAACAATTAAAGATAAAATAATAGAAATAGCAAAAGAAACCTGCGGATGTATCAAAACAGACATAACCAAAAAACAAACAAGATGGTGGAACGAGAAAATTCAAAAAGAAGTAAAGCTGAAAAAACAAAAATGGAAAAAATATCTTAGCGAAAAAAATAACGTAAATTATAACAAGTATAAAGAACAAAGGGTAAAAGTCAAAGAAATGGTGAAGAAACCGAAACAACAATCTTGGGAAGAATTTGGAGAAAAAATGGAGCGAGATAGCAAGGGAAATCAGAAGTTATTTTATAGACTATTAAAAACAATACGTAAAGGGAAACAAAATAGAAATATGTTCATTAAATCCTTAAACGGAGAAATACTAGAAGAAGAGGAGGACATAATGAAAAGATGGAAGGAGTATTTTGAAGAAATGCTAAATACAGAACAACTAATTACGCCAGACGAAATAGAAGACAACAAGGAAACGTCAGAAAACACCGAATACATAGAAAATGATGATATTAAACAGGAAGAAATAACAGAAGCCATTAAGAGGTTGAAAAGAGGTAAAGCGGCAGGACAGGACGGCATAACATCAGAAATGATAAAAAACATGGGTGAATACGGGATAGAAAGTTTACAAAAATTATTTAATAAGATATGGAAGGAACAAAATATACCAAAAGACTGGGAAGTAGGAATAATTTTACCTGTATACAAAAAAGGAGATAACAGAAAGTGTGGGAATTATAGGGGAATTACCTTGCTGAGTACTATATTAAAAGTATATGAGAGAATCCTGGAAAAAAGGTTACAAATAAAAATCGAACAGCAACTAGAAGAATCACAGAGTGGTTTTAGAAAAGGTAGAGGGGTGCAAGACCATATTTTTACAATGAAGCAACTCATTCAAAAGAATATGAACAATACTATATATGTAGCGTTCATAGATATCGAAAAAGCTTTTGATAGCATCCCAAGAAAAGAATTATGGAATAGTCTTAGAAAAAGAGGAGTAAATGAACAACTGAGAAAAGCCATAGCAACTATATACAAGAAAACTAGAAATTACGTAAGAACAGGAAATATGAAATCAGAGGAGTTTCTGACCAAGGAGGGGTTAAGACAGGGAGGAATACTCAGTCCGATACTCTTCAACATAATACTTGACGATGTCTTAAAAGAAATAAAAACACAAACAAAGAAATTACAAGTAGGGTATAGGAACATGCAGATGGTGGATGTTTGATTCACACAGATGCGTGCATCAAAACCTTTTTGATTATAATTAATCACGTAATTCAAGTCATAACTGTTTTATCTCATTCAAAGGTCGTGGTAAAGCCAAATTTGCATCTTGCCGTATTTGTTTGCCTCTGTTAATGTTGGAAAGGAATTTGTAAGCTTCCCTTAATGGCTTTAAAGCGGATGGATACATTTTCTACTAGAACTTAAGCCGACTTAGCATATTTGGGAATCATGGGTTTATGGATTTCGTTCAATTGCCTCATCGAGAGAGCTTAGCATTAAGGTTTCTTAGAATAAGCATTTTTCCTAAATAACGTGCGATGCTCCGATTGGCTACGCAGGATCGCCTCAGCCAATAGTGTTTGAGCTTGCCCCTCCTTGAATTGGCGAGTTCGTCTCGCTGTAAATTCAGAGTCAGTTAGATTCAGAGCCTCGAGGAAGCAAGTTCAGCTATGCTTTGTGCTAGTTTGCGTTTCGGTCTAACTCCCTGGTAAAGTCGTTTCCAGGTTGTTTTGTGTTACGGTTACGCGCAATTCGCTATTTTCGCGTGGCCAATCCAAGCGTGTCACAACAGTTGAAGCTTTTGTAAAAAACCATCGGTCCATCAGTGACGTTTGTAATCGTTGTTACTCAATATACTCGTGTTTGTTAAGTCTTGTTTCACTCCAACAACTAACTGAACCCAAGTTAGGGTTATTAAGTGGCAGTTCCCGGCAATCCCATTGAACCGGAACTCGCAGTGGATTAATTGGGGGCCCCATTCGTGGAAGCCTCTTATCAAGTTAATCGTACAAAAAACATTGGTCCTTCGAGCCGGATTTGGAAGAAGCTAAAAAACGCGAGTGTACAAGTTTCCAGTAGCTGGTGGATGCAATCGCTCCAACATCATTTCGTCGGAGAGCGTCAAGAAGCTTCGCCAACACCAGGAAATTCAACCATCGAGAGCTTACACCGAGTCCAGGTCCCACGTCAAGCGGCAGCGATCGGCAGCGGGTTGGTTTTCTGTTCGTCAAGAAGTTACTACGTTCTCAAATCAAAAGTAAGTCCTTTTCCATTACACCTTCGTTTAGTGTTGTTTTTTGCTTGTGTCAGTCATGGTGGAAACTCGTTCGACATCAGCGGTCATGTCGGAAACTCGCACTTTAACCACTCGTTGCAAATTCATAAAAGCCCAAGTAGATCGTTTCAAAACTCTATTTCATAGAATTTCTTCGTCCAGCCCCGTGAAGGCTCACGAGGTCGGCAACTTGTCAGAAGAGTTTAGTTGTTTCCAAAATTTGTTGGATGAGTATAAGAAGTCAATGGAGGGCCTAATGGAGGCCGACGCTGAAAACTTTGATGAACTTTTCAATGAATTTGACTCTTTTATGACTCATTTTAGCGAGATTAGTAGCGCAGTAAAGGAATTCTTATCAAAAAATAAGATCAGTTCGGGTATAAAACCGAATGTAGGTCAAAATTCTTCGCAAAGTGGCCCTTCAGGAGAGCTCGCTGGATTAAGATTACCACCCTTAGATTTGCCTTCCTTTTCGGGGAAATTCGAGAATTGGGTTCAATTTCATGACTCCTTTACGTCGCTTATTCATAACAACGTTAATTTGACCAACGTTCAGAAATTTTACTATTTGATTTCTTCCCTTAAGGCAGAAGCTGCTAGTTCAATCTCGTCGTTAAAAGTTACCAACGATAACTATACCATTGCTTGGGACATTCTAGTCAAGCGATTTGAAAATAAGAAACTGATCGTAAAATCAAACATAAATGCGTTATTCAGTTTAGAGAACGTAAAAAAGGATTCACATTCGTCTGTTCAAAGGCTGCTCGATAGTGTAGTTAGAATTTTGGAAATTTTAAAGGCGTACGGGGAACCCACAGTCGACACCATACTAATACATATCATAGTTTCGAAGCTCAGCTCAGCAATGCAGACTGACTGGGAATTATGCAAACATGCCGGACAATTTCCTACTTTGCGAGAGTT